>JACEFZ010020600.1:0-25656 GCA_014155875.1 Cepaea nemoralis | reverse complement strand
AAAGGAAAAAAAGGGGGGGTTTGGGGGGGGGTGGGGTGGGGTGAGGAGAAGGAGAAGTAGTAGAAGTAAGAAGAAGAAGATGAGTAGAAGCGGAATGATGAGTAGGAGACAACAACAACATGTGCATTATGAACGCGTGGGAAATGAACAAGAATCATTGCTACATAATACTACTAGTATGGTAATAGTAGCCAGGCTAGGGGTAATGCATCACAGAACAGGATAGAAAAATGTTTACTATTCTCGTATTTTTAGAGAGAGCTAGCACTGTATTTAGAAACAGAAAATGAGAACTGCCAGGGACATTAAGAAAAAAAGAAACCCGCAGAAAGCATCCAAAAATACTCATGAAATTGAGAGCAAGTTTAACAAGCTCTCAACTTACAGTGAAACGAAACACCACCCAATAACTGAGTGTGTCATTTGTGCTAATAGCGCTCTGGTTTAGCGCTAGTTTGAAAGATGTTATCAATTATTTATTACAAATTCATTCAGCACAAAGTGTGGGTGGACAGTTTAAACAATTTGACTAATTAAATCACTTTATTAAACTTGCACAGAATGAAGACGATAATTTCACTGAATATATCAATTAAGGATTAACTAACATGAAGCATACACAGAAGATTAGTTTATCAAGTTTTTACATCGGCAATAGGGGATTTCAATGCAAAAGTAGGAAATCAAGGAGATAGATACACAGTAGGAAACTATGGTTAGGAGAGAGAAATGAAAGAGGATACAGACTAGTAGAGTGGGCAAAAGAACAGAAAATGATTGTAGGAAACACCTGGTTCAAGCAACACCCTAGAAGATTATGGACCTGGAGGAGTCCTGATAGCAGGATTAGAAACCAGATTGACTACATTCTCATTAGCAGAAGATTTAGAAACGCGCTAACAGTAGCAAAAAAAAGTTCCCCGTGCTGATTGTTATAGTGACCACAGTACTCACAGGAACATTGAGGATAAAGTTGAAGAAAGTCAAGTATACAACAGGGAACACTAAATATGATTTGTGTACATTGAGTAATGAAAAGGGGAAATACAAAACAAATTCAACTAGAAGTACAGAACAGATTTAAAATTTGATCTAGAGATCCTATTCCGGGATGGGGATGATCAATGGGAAATGTTAAAAAATTTAAAATCAATGTGGCTGCAGAAACAACTATTCCAAAATTAAAAAAAGGTGGGTCGTAAAAAATGGATGACTGAGGGAAATTTTACACTTAATGGAAACAAGAAGACTCAACAAAAAATAATCCTGCCAAATATGAAGAAATTCACAGACAAGTCAGAATATTATGTAGGAAGGCAAAAGAATCATGGCTTGAGGAAAAGTGCTTAGAAATTGAAAAACAACACAACAGTCAAAATACCAAATTAGTGCACAAAATAATTCAGGAACTTACTAATAAAAGAACAAGTACATCAACAGGCTGTCTAAAAACTAAGATGGCAAAATCATAATAGAAACAGATCAGATTCTACATGTATGGACAGATTATGTGAAAGACCTGTATAATTATAACAGAGAGGAACAGTATGCTATTAGATTTAATAATGAAGGACCAGCAATTTTAAAGATGGAGGTTCAAAATGTTCTTAAGCATATGAAAGCTGGCAAGGCCCCCGGTGCAGATAACATCACAACAGAAATGATTAAAGCTTTAGAAGAATTTGGACTAGAGCAAGTCACTAGACTGCTGAACACATTATATGATACTGGAGATATACCTTCTGAATTATGTAATTCTGTATTTATTGCAATCCCAAAGAAATCAGGAACCTTAGAATGTGATCAACATAGAACAATTAGTATAATGAGTCACATCACAAAGATTTGTTACGAATTATCATGCAAAGAGTGAGGAAGAAAATACAACCTGAAATAGGGGAAGAACAATGTGGTTTTGTAGAAGGAAAGGGTACAGTAAATGCTGTATATATGCTGCGAACAGTTATTGAACGTGCTTTAGAAGTAAACAAGGATATACATCTTTGCTTTATTGACTACACAAAGGCTTTTGATTAGGGGTGTACCGGATTTCGGCTCCGGCTCCGGCAAATCCGGAATCCGGCCATTTTTACAAATCCGGCTTCGGCTCCGGCTCCGGTCCAGTTTTGCCGGATTTAGGCCGGATTTGTGTTGCCTAGTCACGTGAATTTTCTGTACATGTTTCATGAGGCCACGTCGAATTTTAGGCAATAGCACAGTAGCACTTCCGGTTTACTATTTCTCGCTGATGTAAATAAGAATTTTAAGAAAAAAACACTCATTTTGAATTTTAATGGTGCATTACTTCATGAGTTTGTGGGACTCGTAAATTTCTTTGGTCTTGCCCATAAAATAAAATGGCATCAAAATCTAAGTCATACAGCGCCGTTTGGGATTACTTCAAGGTTAAAGACGATGATTCAGCGAAGGTAATATGTAAGTTGTGTGACAAACAGTTATCGCGTGGACGATCAGATCGCCCCAAAGACTTCTCAACATCATCAATGCAGACCCATTTGCGATCGATGCACAAGAAAAGCTATGACGAAATGATGGAAAAGAAAGCATCACTGAAGGCCAGTGTATTGGCGACCACATCTATGATGAATCTGGACCGTGTTTGCACAAAGCAAGCAGCAGTACCCAGCAGTCAATTGTGCAGGCATGGGACCGGGCCAAAATTTGGGACATCACCAGTCCCAATGCTAAACGCATTCATGCTGCCGTAGCCCGAATGATAGCCATAGATATGGAGCCTTTTCAAGTAGTGGAACGACCAGGTTTCACAGAGTTGATGCATACAATGGAAAAAAGGTATGAATTGCCTTCAAGAAAGTACTTTGCTGAACATATCATTCCTGGGTTCCAAATGTTGCTGTATGTAGCCGAGGCGCGGTGTTGGGGTGAGCGCCCAACATTGCTCAAATACCTCAATGGCTCGTGAATACATAACCTATGCAGCAAAAGTCCAACTCCTGGCCTTCACGTGGCGGACCTGTTTAAACTAACAGGAGAAGGGGCGACGGCGAGTCTCTGGCGCCGGAAAATAACCAGTATGCTCTAGATGTGTATGCACGTACATGCATGCGCAGACAGGTGTGTGCGCGCGTACACATCTACACTCGAGTGAGACCACAGTCTGCTCTAGCAAAGAAAGGTGCTGAAGACGGAGGCAACCAGCCAAGAGGCGCACCACAGAAATCAGGATGCCACGCAATCACGCAAAATGGAATATGTCGACTACTGCTAATCGTTATGGTGCTTGCCCTGCTTTGGACCCCCAGCAGGTGCAGTGCCGGGCCCTATGTCTCGAAAGGGTCCAACCCCAACTACTGGAGGTCCTTCTCAGATGTCCTGTGGAGCCAGGGGACATGAGAATAGGACTGACTGGCCATACTAAACGAAGACTTAAAATAATGCACTGGAATGCGGAGGGAGTCAGCAACAAAAAAATAGAATTAGAAAAAATCTTGGACCAAGAAAAAGTAAGCATATGTTGCTTGCAAGAAACTCACCTCAATGAAAATATAGCCTTCAAAATCAGAGGCTACCAGTGTTACCGATCTGACCGAAAGAACAGGCGAAAAGGTGGGATACTGACCCTTGTAAGAAATAACATCATGGCTTCCCAAATCAAAGTCTACATGGAAGGGGCTGAGTATCAGACACTTAAACTTAAGACAGGTAATACAGATCTACATCTGATCAATTACTACTGTCCAAGTGACCGCCCACAGGCACTGGACACTACTACCACTAAAAGAAAAAATGATTGTGTGTGGCGATTTCAACAGCCACTCGCAGAGCTGGGGCTATGATCACATGGACCAGAGAGGAGAGAGACTGGAAGACTGGCAGGATGAGAATAGATTCATCTTGATTAACAAGCCGTCCGACCCACATACTTTCTACTCGAGATCATGGCACTCTACAACTACACCTGACCTGGCTTTTCATTCACCAGACCTGAAGTGGAACATTACACGAATTGTTGGGAAACAACTTGGTGGCAGTGACCATCGGCCAGTCTTTCTAACTGTAGAAAATGAGCTTGTAAGTGAAAGCAGCACCCTCTCGAGGTGGAACTACAAGAAAGCAGACTGGGCAATGTACAAGCATCGCACCAGCATACTGGTTAGAAACCTGAACACTGAGAAAGACATAAATAAAGCAGTTGAAGAGTTTGGGAAATGCATACTACAGGCAGCGCGAGAAACAGTACCAAGAGGAGCCCGTAAACAATATAAACCCTACTGGAGTAGTGAACTGGAACAGTTGCATAATGATGTTGAAGTGTGTAGAAAGCAAGCAGAGGCCACACCCAGCCAAGAGCACCACAATAAATTCCAGCATGCAAAAGCCAAATTTCAAAGGGCCAAGCTGCAGGCTAGACGGAAAAGCTGGCAGGAGAAAACAGGAGTCTCTGAACTTTGAAAGAGACACAAGGAAATTGTGGAAGCTAATAAAACAGCTTAATGACGAGGGCACAGGGAGAAACTCAAAAATTGCAGCTACATAAAGATGGAAAAATCTTAACAAGAAAGCAAGCAGCTGACCATTTTGCGGACTCGTTCGCACAAGATAGCAATATCAAAATTAGTCCAGAGAAACAACAAGAGATTCGAGAGAAACGACAACATACAGGACAGAAGGAAATAGTACATGAGGTTCTGGAGGCACCCATCACAATCAGCGAACTGGAGCTAGCCATATCAAAACTGAAAATGAGAAAGTCACCAGGAGCTGATGGTATCTCCAATGAAATGATCAGGAACCTAGGAACAGAGGCCAAAACAAAGCTGTTGCAGATCTTCAATAACAGCTGGACCTTAGGCAGTGTTCCACAAGCCTGGAGAGAAGCAATCATGATACCCCTCCTAAAATCAGGGAAAGATGGTTCCATTGCCTCTAGCTACAGACCAATTAGCCTCACCAGCTGTCTCTGCAAAACACTGGAGCGCATCATTCAATCACAGACTGCAGTGGTACATTGAAAGTAAAAACATCCTTGTGCCACAGCAGGCTGGCTTTAGGCAGTGCTACTCTACGGAAGATCAGACAACCTACCTCTCTCAAGAAATTGAGGATGCATTCCAAGAGAAGAAGCTGGTGCTTGCGGCATGGATAGATCTGAAGAAAGCCTTTGACAAAGTCTGGAAAGAAGGTCTGATGAAGAAACTGAGAAACTGCAAAGTCAATGGAAGAATGTACAAATGGGTGAAAGCATACTTGCACAACAGAAGAGCCCGAGTACAGATAGACGGACTCAAGAGCAAGAAAGTACTACTGCGTCACGGTGTCCCCCAGGGCGGAGTCTTGTCCCCCACACTTTTTCTAATCTTCATCAATGATCTTGTTGCTCACCTACCGCATGGAATTAAAGCGGCAATGTACGCCGATGACCTGGTTCTATGGAGCACAAATGAATATGCATCAGTGGCCACCAGATTGCTACAAAGAGCTGTAGATACATTTGCTGCATGGGCAAATAGATGGTGTGTCAGCATAAACACTGACAAGTGCAGCACCACCCTATTTACCCTCTCTCCAAAACAAAAGGCAGGGATCATCCAGATAAATGGAACACCCCTAAGAGAAGATAAAGAACCAACATACCTTGGAGTAACATTTGATGGCAAGCTGACATGGAGAAAGCACATCAACAAAGCAGTAGCAAAAGCCAGAAGGAAAATAGCCATCCTGAGAAAGCTAAGTGGAACCACATGGGGAGCCAGTACGAAAATACTTAGCAAAGTTTACCAACAGAGCATACGACCACACCTGGAATATGGGTCAACTGCGTGGTGTTCAGCATCAAATACCACACTACAAGAGCTGGACAAGGTGCAAAATCAAGCACTTAGAGTCACCACAGGAGGGATGAGATCAACCCCTATAGTGGAAATGGAGAAGATGGGGAGGACACAGGCACTGAGTGAGCGCAGAGATACGAAAACGCTAATACAAGCAGAAAAGTTCCTCAGCTTGCCAGGCCACCCTATGAAGAACAGATTTGAAAACCTAGCTATGGGGCGGTTGAAAAGAAGTAGTTTTATCCACCAGGCCAAACGACTCTGCAGAGAAACCACTGATCTGCCCACAGTTGGTATCCCCCTAACAACTATTCCATGGAAAGATGAGCATAGACTATCGTTACAAATCCAGACAAAAGTGAGAGGAATATTTGACAAGGAAGAACAGAACAGTGTGCAGCGCAGAACAGCCACTCTCAGCTTCCTTGATGAAGAATACCCACAGGACCTCTGGATCCGAGTCTACACAGATGGGTCAGCACAAAATGCTGTTCGAAATGGAGGAGCGGGAGTGTACATAGAATACCCAAATAATACTAGGGACACAGCCAGAGTACCGACAGGAAAGTACTGCCATAACTATGATGCCGAAATTGAGGCAATCAAGATAGCAACAGAGAAATTACTAAATAACAGCAATGGTACTCAACCTGTGGTGCTACTAACAGATGCAAAATCAGTACTCGAGGCGCTCCTCTCTGGGAAATTGCCAGTACTAAGGACACTACTTTCTGAACTTAGCAGTCAGCATAAAGTCACCATACAGTGGATACCATCCCACTGTGGAGTACCCGGAAACGACAGAGCTGATCAATTGGCTAAGGAAGGAGCCAAAGAGGAACAGCCTGATGTGCCCGTTACATACCACCAAAAGAAAAGAATGATCAAATCAGTCAGAAAGCCACCAAAACCTGCTCAAGATGACTACCACATTATGGACAGACCAGAACAAGTCATTATTCTGCGCCTCAGAACAGGACACAATAGATTACGCAACCACATGTATACAAAATTCAAGATTGGTGAAACAGCCATGTGCACATGTGGATTGGCGTCGCAGACAGCAGAGCACATACTCCAAGACTGCCCAAAATATAACATATCTAGGCAAACCTTCTGGCCTAGAGAGACGACAGTGGAAGATAAACTCTATGGACCACTGTGTGAACTGAAAAAAACAGTTCAATTCATGCAAGAGACGACATTGCAGATATAGACATATTTCAAGCGAACGAAAGAAGAAGAAGAAGAATATCATTCCTGACATGTGTAAACGTCTGAAGGTAAAAATTGCAGCAATGATATCTGACACTGATTACATATCATTCACAACAGATACGTGGACAGCTGAACACACCACTCAGTCATTTATGGGCCTCACTGGCCATTGGTTAACAGACTCCTTCGTTCTCCGCAGTGTAGTCTTCCATTGTACTGCATGTGATGAACATCACACGGCCACAAACTTGCTTGCACATTTTGAAATGATGCTGGATGAGTGGTCAATTGCACGTGAGAAGTGCCATGTTGTTGTGAGAGACAATGCATTCAACATTGCCAAATGCTTTCATGATGGCAGCTATTCAAGTGTTGGATGTTTTGCACATACACTGCAGCTGTGTGTGCGTGATGGTCTTTTGAGTCAAAAGTATGTTGCTGGCATCATCAGTACTGGAAGAAAATTGGTAGGACATTTCAAACACTCTTCTTCAGCAACCAGTCGTTTGCATGAACTTCAAAATGAATTAAACCTACCACAACATCAGCTTATCCAGGACGTGACAACACGATGGAACTCAACGTTCTATATGTTACGACGTCTGTTAGAACAACGGCGCAGCATCAGCCTGTACTGTGTTGAAAATTTTGAAATTGATTCGGTAACTGGGCTAACGGCACAACAGTGGGCAGTCACGGAGAATGTGGTAGCTACTTTGGCACCATTTGAAGAAATCACACGTGAAATAAGTGCAGCTCAGGCATCAATATCAGTTGTGATCCCATAGTGAAAACACTCATGGCTTTCCTCCAGAAAGAAGGTAGTGATGCTGGGATCAAAACTATGAAAGCAGCCCTGCTTGAAGCTGTTAGCAGCAGATTTGCGGACATTGAATCCAACAGTATTTACACCTGTGCCACACTACTGGATCCTCGATTCAAGCTGTGCTTCTTCTCCGAACGTGGTAGAAGTGATGCACGAGCCCATCTGCTGTTAGCAGCTAACTCCATTATTGATTCAGCAAACACAGTCAGTCCACAGGATCCATCAGCTACTATTAGTAGTAGTTAGTACTAGTGTTTTGACTTCTGTGAGCACTGCCACACAGTACGAGTCCAGCCTATGGAGCTGTTTTGACACAATTGTCGAGGAAAATCCCACCGCAGATCGTTCTGCAAGTGCCGAAGGCAACAGCATTAACACTGAGGTGACACAGTACCTGTCAGAGCCACTTCAAACTCGACAGTCAGATCCAGTTTCATGGTGGCATGCCAATAAGCAAAGATTTCCAAGCATGGCTAGACTGGCGCAGGTATTTCTTGCACCACCACCTACAAGTGTGCCATCGGAAAGGCTGTTCAGTACTGCAGGAGACATTATCACTGACCACCGTAGTAGCCTTTTACCAGAAAATGCGGAGACGTTGATTTTCTGAAATACAACTCGTCTCTTCTTGACTCTGAGAGTTCAACTTCCACAGCCATAATGAAGACTGACTGAAATAGTGAAATTACTAAATGAATGTATTTCAATAAATTCAATCTGTTCAGTGTACTGTTGTTGTGAGTTGTAACTGAGCTGATAATTTGCCAACTGAAAACAATGTGAAAACTAAAAACTGAAACTGAAAACTAACAATTAAAATTACTAAATTAGCATTATGTGCTTATGTATTATGTTTCATCTTGAACTTATGGAACTTAATATTACTTAATTACTTATTCGGCACTCTTCCGAATTCCGGTCCCAAATAGTTCCGCAGTGAATAGGTCAGGGGTTAAGGGTTAGGGTTAGTTGTTAACTAAACACTGACCCTAACCCTTACCCCTGACCTATTCACTGCGGATCTATTTGGGACCGCAATTCGGAAGAGTGCCACTTATTCTACTGTGAATGTAATTATTTTACATTTAAATGATTTAATATGAGTATATGTCATCATTGTCATGTCTATAGTAATGAACTGCAGTAATGAACAGTCGAGTGACTCCACTCACCTAAGTCAAGTGATGTAGTATGTTATTTTATTTTTATTTTTTTATTTGTAAATCCGGCTCCGGCTCCGGCCGGATCTCACTTCATAAATCCGGCCAAATCCGGCTCCGGCCGGATTTCAAAAATTTGAATCCGGTACAGCCCTACTTTTGATAGAGTTAGACATGTCAACATTGTGGATATGCTTGCAGATCTACAAATTGATGGGAAAGACATTAGACTTATAAAACACATATATTGGAAACAACAAGCTGCCATAAGGATTGATAATGAAGTAGGACAATACCAACCTATTAAGAGAGGTGTTAGGCAGGGATGTGTAATGTCTCCAGATCTTTTTTCCCTATACAGTGAAAATATTTTCAGAAATGTAGAAGACCTAAATGGAATCAGCATTGGAGGACGAAACATAAATAACATTAGATATGCAGATGATACAGTATTGATTGCAGACAATGCACAGGATCTGCAACAATTAGTAGACGCTGTGGTTGTACACAGTGAGCAGCTGGAGTTGGAATTAAATTGTAGGAAGACACAGGTTATGGTCGTCACTAGGAAGAACGAAGTACCACAATGTAATATACAAGTAAATGGGAATATTCTTCAACAAGTGAATCGGTTCAATTATCTCGGAACAGTCATAACATCTGATGGCAGATGCCTTGAAGAGATTAGAACAAGAATCGCCATTGCGAAAGTAGCCTTTAGCAAGATGAAAAACATTCTGACCAATAAAATGATGTCAATTGAAACGAGAAAAAGACTGTTGAGGGGATACATAGAGCCTGTTCTTTGTATGGATGTGAAACTTGGACAATGTGCAGTCAAGCATGAAAAACATCTGATGGCTGCAGAAATGTGGTTTCTGAGGAAAATGCAAAGAATACCATGGACAGATAGAAAAACCAATGACCAAGTACTACAAGAGACAAATGAAAATCGTAGATTGATTAGAGAAATTAGACGTAGACAGTCAAAATTTTTTGGACATGTTATGAGAAGAAATGGACTGGAGAACTTAGTGACAGCTGGCAAGATCGAAGGGAACAGACCAAGAGGAAGACCGAGAGGAAAATACCTGGATGGCTTGGCCACATGGCATGGACGAGACAGGAACACTGAGCTGATCCACGACTCTGGTGATCGAGTGAAATGGCGAATCATGACCGCCCACGCTTTCCGGCATGGCACATGATTGATTGATTGATTGAAAGGACAATAACTCTGTTGGTTTCCCTTGTGTGCTAGCATTGCAGTAATGAACATTCTTCTTATAGTCCATGCCGCTAACTAACTAACTAACTAACTAACTAACTAACTAACTAACTAACTAACTAACTAACTAACTAACTAACTAACTAACTAACTAACTAAGCAACCAACCAAGCAACCAACAGACTAACCAACTTACCAACTAGGCAACTAACTAACTAGCCAACTAAATAACTAACTAACTAACTAACTAACTAATTAACTAACTAACTAACTAACTAACTAACCAATTAAATAACTAACTAACTAACTACCCAACCAACCAATTAAATAACTAACTAACCAATCAACTAACTAAATAACTACCTAACTAACTATATAATTAACTAGCCAACTAACTAACTATCACACAGATTGACTAGGGTAGTAATATTTTCTTCACAGTTTGGGAGTATTTCATGGTTCGTCTATAGGTTCTATCCCAACACCTATAGTGATGGCATTATTCTCTAAATAAACGATAACTTTTGAGAAAGTTCACCGCAACCTAAGAATGTTCATTGACGTTAAGCTAAAGTGCAATGCTTTAATATGTGGGCAGTTACAGAACGCTAGAGAAATCAACAGCTCATATATAAAAAAAATCTTTCAAAAATAGAGATTTGGCTAGTGATATCTGATTTAATTTATTATAGACAATTGCCCTCAGTCGGATTGAAGTATGGCTCATTTTTTTTGCACCATATACACAATGCTCAGACCCTGGCACATTTATGGATTGTATTCCCTTACAAATATGTTGTTTCCACAAATCGGGATTTTCCCCCCACACAGAAGTATGTTTTTTGTTCTATTTCTCAAGCGATATCAATTTTTTAAAATGTAAATGCGATCCCCGTGAACAACACGTTGGCGTCTGTTGACACTTAAAATTCACATTCGTGAAACACATTAGATCAGTGGTGGGCAAACTTTTCGTGCGGGAGGGCCGCATTGACAAATGTAAAGCTATTGGCGGGCCGCTATATATATATATATATATATATATATATATATATATATATATATATATTGTTTACAGCAACCTATCACAATAAGTAATTATTAATTATTTATAGGTTATTAAGCAGTATAAATAACTAATTATTGCAATTTTATTTTACTTATACACTTATACATTATATTTGACAATATGGACAAAAACTTTTACTAATTTGTTAACACGATTTTACAACTTGTTATTATAACAAATATTCTTTATTTTCTATCAATGGCTTTAATTTAGACACACAGCGACTACATTGTCACTACAGTTGTTGATTTCTAATGAGATGTATGTAACTGCTTGCAAATTTTGACAATATTCTTGAAATCTGGAGCAAGTTTACTTGTTGAAATTCGCATGACAGCATGCAAGTTGCAGTCCGACAATAAAGACACATTATTAGATTTGTTGATCTTCAAGCAAGAGAATGCTTGTTCGCAAATGTATATTGATCCAAATAATGATAAATGTTTAGCTGCAAAGTTTTTCAAGTTGGGAAATGACTCTTGTGATAAAGATCCATAGAAATCCAGCAAACCATCTGTCTTGAATTTCTCTTTCAGGTCATGATCATTCAACTTTTCATTTAACTTTTCCATAATTTCAATGGCAAACATAAAGTCTAACTGCCACTCTTTATTGACAATGTTAGTATTAAAGTCCTCACTATTTCTTCTCTGAGTTCCCACACTCGCCTCAACACCTTGCCGAGACTCAGCCATCGAACATTGGTGTGGTTCAGGACATCGGAATGTTCAGTTTCCAAATCATCAAGTAATGACTTGAACTGTCTGTGATTAACTCCTCTTGATCTGATGTGGTTGATGACACTGACAACTGGGTCAATAACATGCTTGATATTCAAAGCAGTTTTACACAGACTTTCTTGATGAATCACATAGTGAAGTGGTAATAATGTGTGGTCTGGATATTCTGCTTTAGTCTTATCACTTATCAACTTTACCAGACCTACATTTCTTTCAGTCAAAGCACGAGCTCCGTGAGTTGTAACACTTGCCATCTTGTTCCAAACCAACCCAGTTCTTTCAATACAGTTAGTAACAGCATTGAATATATCATGGCCGCTGGTTGTGTCTTTGAGTGACTCAACACTCAGTAACTCTTCAGTGAGTTTGAAAGAAGTGTTTATTCCACGTATAGATATCAATAATTGGGCAGTATCATGTACATCGGTACTCTCATCCAATGCAAGAGAGTACCACAAAAATTGTTTACTTGCATCTTGAAGTTTATGCATCAAATTATCTTGTCAACACGTCTGACCACAGTTCTCCTTGATAAAGTAATGTTGTCAAATCTGTTTTTTTGTTTGTTTGTTTGTTCTGGACACATAATGTTTGCTGCATCTAGCAAACATTCCTTGATGAACTCGCCATCAGAAAATGGCTTGTTCTGTTTTACAATTCTGTGTGACAGCACAAGACTAGCTTCAGTTGCAGCATCTTGAATTGAAGACTGTTTAGTGAAAACAGTTTGCTGTTTCTCCAAATTTTTCACCAACTCAAGGCATTTCCTTTCCTTCTCTTCGGTCGTTAAATTGTATCCGAAATCGGAATGTTTTGTTTGATAATGTCTTTTTAAATTGTACTCCTTGAAGACAGCCACTGACTCACGACACAACAAGCAAACTGATTTGCTACCAACTTTTATAAAACAGTACTTAGTTGTCCATTCATCATTAAAAACACGGCATTCATCTTCAATCTTACGTTTGTTATTGACACTCATCATAACGGTACATGAAATTCTGTAAAATTCAACAAAATAACTTAAAAACGAATTAAAAATTGTTATTTCTAAATGCCCTCGCGGGCCGCATAAAATCACTTGGCGGGCCGCATGCGGCCCGCGGGCCGTAGTTTGCCCACCCCTGCATTAGATGTTTGAAAAATGTGTCCTGGCTGATACCCGTACACTTTTATTGTTTCGCTCATAGTTTTATCACTTCTAGTCAGGCGTGCAATAATAGCAATTAGCTGGCACTGTTTAATTTCATCACAATCATCATGCACCATGCCAGCTGGCGTACGAGTTCATGTCTCTCCATAAATCTCGGTCTTTGATGTTCTGGATCAACTCTGTTGATGATATTTTCCCCACAGACCCAGTCCATGCAGCATCAATTCTGTTCGTCTGCCTCTGCCTCTGCCTCTTTTCCCATTGATCTTTCCAGTTTTCACGCTGTTCTCCAATTCCTCTCTTCTCATCACGTGACCAAAGAAATCTCATTCTTATTGTTGTGTATAATGTTCTAGTTTCATTAGATTCTTTGAAGCAATCATTGCTAGTTACTCTGGCAGTCCAGGGAATTTGTAATATTCGTCTCAGCAACCATTTCTCTGTTGCCTCCATATTCTACCTAGTGTGGTCATTTACATTCCAAGAATCACTGCCACACAGCAAACTGAGCCTAAAAGACTCCATGACAAGCCATTGGGCGCAATAGCCATATGATGCTATCGTCACATTTTATTGACATGTCTGTCCTTGATGAATGATGCAATTAATATTACACTGGTTGTCAGCGTGGCCGAATGGATAAGCTCACTCGCTCTTATACTTCCGGTGTTCTTACGCCGAGGTAGCAGGCTCAATCCCTATACCGGTCACATGACTTCTGGTCTTGGGGACGTAAATTACAAGTACTTAAAAATCGGAGTGGGTTCGCATGATGGCGAGGGACACTGGTAATTGGGAAAGCTAATCCACACGTAGACTTTAGTCCAGTGCACTAGAAGTTAAAAAAACAAAACACCTTGTTGTTTATTTCCAAATCAATTTTCTGATGCCCAGTTTAGACTGAAAGTCCCGGCCATTGAAATAAAACTCCGATTTTAAAGATCTCCGAACACATGACCAAGCCTTTAGCCACCGCACTATCCCAACCTTTTCTGGCGCTTTATATAGAGTTTATTTTAAATAACTGTGCAGTGTTTGAAAATATTGCCGGTCCAAGTTTTGCATTCACCCTGTGTAAAGTTCATGCAACACAATAGGTAAATACAAAACGTGGACTGGCAATATTTCCAAACACTGCACAGTCATTAAAACTACACCCTGTTGTAAATAAGTAAATGAGCATTATATACTCTTTAAGGCGCACTTAGTATTTGGTGCAATACCCATATTTTTATATACCATTCAATATTGTAGTTTTCAATTCAATGTAGTTTTAATGACTGTGCAGTGTTTGAAAATATTGCCGGTCCAAGTTTTGCATTCACCCTGTGTAAAGTTCATGCAACACAATAGGTAAATACAAAACGTGGACTGGCAATATTTCCAAACACTGCACAGTCATTAAAACTACACCCTGTTGTAAATAAGTAAATGAGCATTATATACTCTTTAAGGCACATTTAGTATTTGGTGCAATACCCATATTTTTATATACCATTCAATATTGACAAGGAAGAACAGAACAGTGTACAGCGCAGAGCAGCCACTCTCAGCTTCCTTGATGACGAATACCCACATGATCTCTGGATTCGAGTCTACACAGACGGGTCAGCGCAAAATGCTGTTCGAAATGGAGGATCGGGAGTGTACATAGAATACCCAAATAATACTAGGGATACGGCTAGAGTTCCAACAGAAAAGTACTGCCATAACTATGATGCTGAAATTGAGGCAATCAAGATGGCAATAGAGAAATTACAAAATACCCGCCATGGTAGACAACCTGTGGTGATATTGACAGATGCAAAATCAGTAATAGAGTTACTCTGTCTGGGAAATTACCAGTTCTAAGGACACTACTTTCTGAACTTAGCAGTCAGCATAAGGTCACCATACAGTGGATACCATCCCACTGTGGAGTTTCCGGAAACGACAGAGCTGATCGATTGGCTAAGGAAGGAGCAAACGAAGTACAGCCTGATGTGCCCATTACATTCCACAAAAAGAAAAGAATGATCAAATCAGTCAGAATGCCACCAAACCCTACTGAAGACGACTACCACGTTATGGACAGACCAGCAATGAATGAATCACTGAAAAACGAGAAGTAGGTTGAGAGCTTTACCAAAGCACAACTACAAAAAACAATGGACGTTGCGGCCAAAGCCTTCGTCAACACAGAACAAACAAACAAAAATAGACTAACAAATACACGATCGACACTACATGAATGTACAAATAACTTATCTGTGTCCTAGCTGGAACGGTATCCATGGGTGGCAATGGACATGACAGAGAACAGGTCATTGGACAGGCCAGAACAGGTCATTATTCTGCGCCTCAGAACAGGACACAATAGATTACGCAACCACATGTATACAAAATTCAAGATTGGTGACTCAGCCATGTGCACATGTGGTTTGGCGTCGCAGACAGCAGAGCACATACTCCAGGATTGCCCAAACTATAACATATCCGGGCGAACCTTCTGGCCTAGAGAGACAACAGTGGAAGATAAACTCTATGGACCGCTGAGTGAACTAAAAAAGACTTGTTATATTCTTACAAGGGACAACATTGCAGTTATAGACATATTTCAAGCGAACGAAAGAAGAAGAAGAAGATATACCATTCGTCACACGGTGGATGATGTGGTCAGTATCATGTTGGATGCTTTTACTTCCCACAACACTTCCTAGCACCCATTTTAGGCTGGGTCGATTTGGGTTTATTCAGGTACATTTTTAAAAAGTTTTTAAAATTAAAAAAATTTTAATATGCTCTGATATGGATGGACCTCATGTCCCCCGGGCTGGCAGATGAGCGCCTAGCCACTACACCACCATTGTGTAGTTTAGTTTTTTTTTAAAGGCTGTGATGCTAAATGTTCTACCTCACTTATAACTATTGATGCTGGTGAATAAATTATTACCCCTGTCTATTTCAGCACGATTCCCCAATGTGACAGCAATCGGCACAGAAAAGTGACCAAATCGGCCAGCCGTATGTTTTATGTTGGACTATTGGCCTGCACGTCTGCACGCCTGAGAGCCGGCATTCCAGTATTTACAGTAGACGCTGACGATAACTATGACATGTACAAATAAAGTTATCAATGTAAATATGATCTCTACAATCACATAACTTGTCCAACACCCGCTTGTAAAATGTATTCTTAGAAGTAGGCTTCTGTTTCATTAGACTACGGCATAAACTGTCTGGTTTAGACTATTGTCGTAGCTGTCACATTTAGACTTGGGTCTTAGCTGTCTCACTTAGACCACGGTTTCGGCTGTCTCATTTAGACTACTGTCGCACCTGTCTTATTTAGACTACTGTTGTAGCTGTCTAATTTACACTACTATCGTAGCTGTCTCATTATACTGTCGCAGCTGTCTTATTTACTGTCGTAAATATCTCGTTTAGACTACAGTCGTAGCTGTCTCATTTAGACTAAGACTTTGACTGTCTCATGTAGGAATCGGTCTTAGCTGTCTCTGTTTAGATTGGGTTCTAGTATAATCTTTCTCGTGTAGAGTAATTATGTTGCTTTTATAAATTACACACTTTGGTGAGTAAGGTTCTTCTGTAGTTTGTCCCGTTTAGAGTAAATTGCTGTTTTAAATTATGCAGTTTGGATTTTTTCTGGTATTTTTACAGAATGTCGCATTCAACTCCAGCATTTATTAGATGTTTGTGATTGTCCTAGACAGTATCCCACGTTCAGTAACATGCCATTACTTTCTGAATGGCTGGAGTTTATTCCATTCTGAAAACCAACGGAAAGTGATCTACTCCTCCCACCCCAAATCGCCTGCAGTTGATTTCGACACCTGTGTGGTAGGATTGTAAAACTGCATTCATTAGCCCTACGCCACAGACAGCCGATAGAGTATGTTGCTGTTTTTTAATTATACAGCTTAGAGTGTGTTGCTGAATCCAACTTATCCTGTTAAGAATACGTTGCGGTGTGTGAAATATTGACAAACATGTCTGCAAGCTTGAAAATCATCAACAGAGATGAACAAGAACACCAAGAAACCAGATCTGTGAAGAGACGTGAACACTTACGCCAGCTGGGGAGGGAGACATAATTATGTTTAATTGTTTAGTTTCACTCGTTCCCTTTGAACTCAGGCGTAATCCACATTTATGTGCTACTACTTCTATTGCATTAGTCTGATTGTTTGTGCATTTCCGTATTTCCAATGTCCTTCGCCTTCAGGGCGAACCCACTCCGACTTTAGAGGTACTTGTAATATACGTCCCCAATTCAAGGACGAGAAGTCAACATTTTAGTCCAATTTACCAGTGTAGGGGTTGAACCCGCTATCTCGGCATCAGTACACCGCCATGTTTACGTCAATATCTAGATGAAAAATGGCAACTTGTCACAGTTATCATCGGTGTAATAAACTGTGTTTATTTACACAAACAATTTGAGTTGTCGTGCGTTGTTGTGTATCAGAGATGTTTGGGTGTTTTGTTGTCTGTCAGAGATTGCTGCGTGTTTGCTGACATTTGCTGAAATCAGTATCTTATTGTCGACATTCCACCATAAAAACAATGCCATTTTCGTCATTATTCGTCTTTATTGTTATTCTCATGATCGTCATCGTCAACATTATCAGCGCTGTCATCGATATCGCCTTCAGGTTCACGGTAATTCTTTAGCTCCATGAGTTTTACATTTGTGATTGTCATACTCAAGTTCATATATAAATGTACATGTGCATATTGAGCATGGCATGTAACGCCTCTCACAAAAGTTAACGTCATTTCTCTCTCTCTCTCTCTCTCCCCTCTCTCTCTCTCTCTCTCTCTCTCTCTCTCTCTCTCTCTCGCTCTCTCTCTCTCTCCTCTCTCTCTCTCTCTATCTATCTATCTCTCTCTCTCTCTCTCCTATGTCTGTCTGTCTGTCTGTCTGTCTGTCTGTCTGTCTGTCTGTCTGTCTGTCTGTCTGTCTGTCTGTCTGTCTGTCTGTCTGTCTGTCTGTCTGTCTGTCTGTCTGTCTGTCTGTCTGTCTGTCTGTCTGTCTGTCTGTCTGTCTGTCTGTCTGTCTGTCTGTCTATCATCTCCTACATTTCTCATTATATTACCACACGGTCCATCAGTATAAATTCTTTATGTCTGTTTCAAATATTGAAAAATAATTTAAAATAAACATGTTTGGAACTTATTTCACGTCTATTACAACCACACACACCCCCCCCCCCCCCTTTTTCCACCCGATCTGTTTCCAATTCAGAAAAAAGAGATAAACTAAGATAAATATGCAATTAAAACAATGTTTTTCGCAGTGAATTTGAATAACGAAGACACATACAATAGATTGCACGATTTATTTCCTGGCAAACAATTACCGTGGTAGACAATTGACAGTACTGTGCGAACATGTGTATATTTCAGCTTGAAGGATTTATCTAGTTAATTTACTTTATGTTGTGTGATTTCTGCAGTATGTACCTGACGAGATGCAGCGAAATATGTCAAGCAATAAATCGTGCAATCTAGTGTTTGTGTCTTCGTTGTTCAAATAAAATTTAGCGATAAACAAAGAAAGAAAGACAGAGCGATATAAATGGAAATTAATCATTAGTCATAAATAAAGCAAGAAAAGAAAACAAGGATATAAATGGAAATGCATACGCTGTGGGGCGTACTATTTATACGGTGCTAGTTTCATATTGTTGAATCAATAGTGCACTGCGTGCAAGCTCGTCCCACAGATGTTCTATAGGGGAAATGTCTGGTAAAAGGGCAGGCCAATCAGAGAACAGAGAAATAAACAAACAACGATATAAATTGAAATTACACATTTAGCCATAAACAAAGCAAGAAAAGAAAGCAACAATATAAATTGAAATTAACCATTAACCATTAACTATAAACGACCGCTGAGGAAGCAGGTTAGACGAGACCGAATTTGGAATTTTTTTTTCGAAAATTGGAATTGGAAACATAGACAAACAAGGAAAGAAAACGACGATATAAATGGACATTAAACATTAGCCATACACACAGCAAGAAAAGAAAACACCCATATAAATGAAAATTAAACAGCCATAAACAAAACAAGAAAAGAAAACACCGATATAAATGGAAATTAAACAGCCATAAACAAAACAAGGAAAGAAAACAACGATATAAATGGAAATTAAACAGCCATAAACCAAGCAAGAAAAGAAAACAACGATATAAATGGAAATGTATACGCTGTGAGGAGTACTAGATATATGGTGCTAGTTCCATATTGTTAGAGCTATAGAGCACTTCGCCCAAGCTCGTCCTACAAATGTTCTATAGGGGACATGTCTGGTGATAGGACGGGCCAGTCAATCGTCACAATGTTCTATGGGGGACATGTCTGGTGATAGGACGGCCAGTCATCGTCACAATGTTCTATGGGGACATGTCTGGTGATAGGACGGGCCAGTCCAATCGTCACAATGTTCTATGGGGGACATGTCTGGTGATAGGACGGGCCAGTCAATCGTCACAATGTTCTATGGGGACATGTCTGGTGATAGGCGGGCCAGTCAATCGTTCAAAATGTTCTATGGGGGACATGTCTGGTGTAGGACGGGCCAGTCAATCGTCACAATGTTCTATGGGGGACATGTCTGGTGATAGGACGGGCAGTCAATCGTCACAATGTTCTATAGGGGACATGTCTGGTGATAGGACGGGCCAGTCAATAGTCACAATGTTCTATGGGGGACATGTCTGGTGATAGGACGGGCAGTCAATCGTGACAATGTTCTATAGGGGGGACATGTCTGGTGATAGAGGACGGGCCAGTCAATCGGTCACAATGTTCTATAGGGGACATGTCTGGTGATAGGACGGGCCAGTCAATCGTCACAATGATTCTATGGGGACATGTCTGGTGATAGGACGGGCCAGTCAATCGTCACAATGTTCTATGGGGGACATGTCTGGTGATAGGACGGGCCAGTCAATCGTCACAATGTTCTAGGGGACATGTCTGGTGATAGGACGGGCCAGTCAATCGTCACAAGTTCTATAGACATGTCTGGTGATAGGACGGGCCAGTCAATCGTCACAATGTTCTATAGGGGACATGTCTGGTGATAGGACGGGCCAGTCAATCGTCACAATGTTCTATAGGGGACATGTCTGGTGATAGGACGGGCCAGTCAATCGTCACAATGTTCTATGGGGGACATGTCTGGTGATAGGACGGGCCAGTCAATCGTCACAATGTTCTATGGGGGACATGTCTGGTGATAGGACGGGCCAGTCAATCGTCACAATGTTCTATGGGGGACATGTCTGGTGATAGGACGGGCCAGTCAATCGTCACAATGTTCTATGGGGACATGTCTGGTGATAGGACGGGCCAGTCAATCGTCACAATGTTCTATAGGGGACATGTCTGGTGATAGGACGGGCCAGTCAATCGTGACAATGTTCTATGGGGGACATGTCTGGTGATAGGAGGGCCAGTCAATCGTCACAATGTTCTATAGGGGACATGTCTGGTGATAGGACGGGCCCAGTCAATCGTACCAATGTTCTATGGGGGACATGTCTGGTGAATAGGACGTGGCCAGTCAATCGTCACAATGTTCTATTGGGGACATGTCTGGTGATAGGACGGGCCGTCAATCGTGACAATGTTCTATGGGGGACATGTCTGGTGATAGGACGGGCAGTCAATCGTCACAATGTTCTATGGGGGACATGTCTGGTGATAGGACGGGCCAGTCAATCGTCACAATGTTCTATGGGGGACATGTCTGGTGATAGGACGGGCCAGTCAATCGTCACAATGTTCTATGGGGGACATGTCTGGTGATAGGACGGGCCAGTCAATCGTCACAATGTTCTATGGGGGACATGTCTGGTGATAGGACGGGCCAGTCAATCGTCACAATGTTCTATGGGGGACATGTCTGGTGATAGGACGGGCCAGTCAATCGTCACAATGTTCTATAGGGGACATGTCTGGTGATAGGACGGGCCAGTCAATCGTGACAATGTTCTATGGGGGACATGTCTGGTGATAGGACGGGCCAGTCAATCGTGACAATGTTCTATGGGGGACATGTCTGGTGATAGGACGGGCCAGTCAATCGTCACAATGTTCTATGGGGGACATGTCTGGTGATAGGACGGGCCAGTCAATCGTGACAATGTTCTATGGGTGGACATGTCTGGTGATAGGACGGGCCAGTCAATCGTGACAATGTTCTATGGGGGACATGTCTGGTGATAGGACGGGCCAGTCAATCGTCACAATGTTCTATGGGGGACATGTCTGGTGATAGGACGGGCCAGTCAATCGTCACAATGTTCTATGGGGGACATGTCTGGTGATAGGACGGGCCAGTCAATCGTCACAATGTTCTATGGGGGACATGTCTGGTGATAGGACGGGCCAGTCAATCGTCACAATGTTCTGCTGCTGTAGATATTGCTGCGTAATGCATGCGGTGCGCACGAATGTGATCCTGCTGGAGAAGCTGCAAGTCTGGATAATTTGTGAACGCAGGAGCCACCAATACATCCAGAACCTCGTCTCGATATGCCCCAGCATTAACATTCCAATACATCCAGAACCTCGTCTCGATATGCCCCAGCATTAACATTCGCACGGAAAACGTGAAGAGGCAAGTGATGGTGAAAACTAAATCCTCCCCAAATGTAAATACTGCCACCTCCAAATCGGTTGAACTGACGAACACAGACATCTGCTCTCCACACCGTCGCCAAATCCACGTACGTCCATCAGCACAGGAAATGTTGAATCTGCTCTCGTCTATGAATAGGACGGTATTCCACTGCTGTCTGGTCCATCTGGCACGTTGCGCTGCCCTTTACAGGCACTGCTGACAATGTCTGTGAGTCAAGTTTGGCCCAACATAAGGTCGTCTTGCAGTAAGGCCTGTATCTCTGTCGTCGTATGACTGTCATTTGAGAGACTTGCTCACGTCTACTCACTTTAGCTGTTGCTGTTTGATTTGCCGGGAGAAAACGATTCCTTAGCCTTTGGTGACTCAGCAGAATATGACGATCTTGCGCAGGGGTAGTAACTCGGGTTGGCCTCTCCGAAATCTATCCCTGGCACTACCAGTAGTCCAGTAACGTTATTGAGACGAATAATAGTGCTGTGGTGGCAATTCATCCTTCTGGCAATGGCCCGCAAGCTCATTCCGGTCTCCAACATACCAATAACTCGTTGGCAGTCGTTTTCAGACAGTCGTGAAATTTCAAGCACATGTATTGGGCGTTTTGTCTCAACAGCCTTTTTAATACCGAGAATACTGCCACGTGGCGTAATCGTTTCCAGGGTATAGCTGTTGGGACTCGCGTTGCACGTGCAACTTTCACTATTTTCATGGAGTCTGTACACAAACCCGAGGGTTGAATCACGTACTTTCCATTCTAGCAGCCATTCGCTCTCTACCTCATGACAAACACAGGGAAAATCCATTACCGCTCTTTTTTCCCAGCTTCCCGGCATCAGTATATATAAAAGTGGTGCGTTTTAAAATGTGCTTCAGTATATAACACTGCACTATGTACCTGACGAGTTGCAGGCAAGAAATCTTGCAATATTTTATATAGCTCGTCATTGTATAAAAATAATAAGAACCTAAGGCACAAAATGAGCGAACACATTAAAGTGAAATTTGTGAGAACACGCATCTTTCCTGGGGCAACAAATGAAAGTGGGTCATTGAACATTTCGCAATCACTTGAAACGAAAATTGCGGCTTTTGGACTTCAATGTTGCGGAACAATTTTGAGAATTTCTAACCTCAAGGACAAGAAAAATACTGAAAATCTTCACGATATGAACATGGACGGAAACTGGATGATAAACAGGAACGTATCTCGGAAAATGGATGATAAATAAGGAACGTATCTCGGAAACTGGTTGATAAACAGGAACGTATATCGGAAACTCAAACACGTTGATGGAGGTCCTCATGGCCGCCTGGATAACAGCGTCGCTCTGAAGCTTCCGGCGTAATGATACCAGCGTAACGAGTTCAGCACGTTGACTTCTCGTCCTTGACTTGTGGACGTACATTAAAAGTACCTCAGAAATCGGAGTGGGATCGCCTGACGGCGAGGGACACAGGTAATAGGAAAATCCGATCCACGCGCAACAATCAGTTCATTGCACTCGAAGTCAAAATTATCAGGTTAAGTTAATAAGTAAGTCACATATGGCTGTAGAAAAATAACTACACATGATAACAACTTGAATCCAGTTTATATTTATACATACATTTGTCCCTTTATTTCTCAACATAATTTCCACCAACATTGATGCACTTATCCCATCGTTTTATCAGTCCTCTCAAACCTGCTACATAGAACTGCGTGCTCTGTTTTCTAAGCCACGTTTTCACTTCACATTCTACTTCGGCGTCATTTGCGAAATGTCTCCCGCCAAGATGGGTTTCCTGTTTATGCTGACAATTGTTTGTCCCGTAAAGCGGTGCGTAGCTGGTTAGAATAAGTTACGAGGGCGAGTCAATAAGTAAGTCACACAGTTCTGTGGGATGGCAGGTCAATGAAAAAAAAAGCACGCAGTTCCATGTAGCCGGTTTGGGAGGACAGATAAAACGATGGGATAAGTGCATCAATGTTGGTGGAAATTATTTGAGAAATAAAGGGACAAGTATGTATAAAAATAAACTGTTTCAAGTTGTTATCATCTTTAGTTATTTTTCTACAGTCATTTGTGACTTATTTATTAACTCACCCTCGTAGTTCAGTGCGCGTGTATGGACTACGCTTGCGTTCACAGTGGCGTGGCGTGAGAAGAGCAGTGATGGTTCAAGTGGTTCCTGAAACACAAGGCACGGGTCAACGAGCACGAAGATTGTGGGGGGGGGGGGGGGGCAGGACGTTGCAGGCACCTTGGGCATGACAGTGCATGAGGCGGGAGACGTGGCAAGAGATCGAGACACTTGTCAGCTGACCTGAAAGAGGGCGACGTTCTGCTAAGGGTTAGCTACATGATTATATATGGTTTGGCCATGCAAGTAGGTTACCATTCAACAGCACACCACAACAAGCAATGATGTACAGACCAGATGGAAACAGAAGAAGAGGCCGACCACGTAAACGTTGGACGGAGGGAATAGCAGAGTCCATGGGAATATCAATACATGAAGCCCATAATCGGGCACTCTCACGATGTTTATACTTCACCTCGACACAGCAAGGTGCAAGAGGAACATGATAAGATGAGATGATATATATATATATATATATATATATATATATATATATATATATATATAAAATAAAATTATATATAAATATGTGCCATGCCGTGAAAGCGTGGGGCGGTCATGATTCGCCATTTCACTCGATCACCAGAGTCGTGGATCAGCTCAGTGTTCCTGTCTCGTCCATGCCATGTGGCAACCCTCCAGGTATTTTCTCTGGGTCTCCTTGGTCTGTCCTTCGATCTTGCCAGCTGTCACAAATCCCCACCCCATTCTCTCAAACATGCCCAAAAAATTTTTGATGTCTACGTCAATTCTCTAATCAATCTACGATTTTCATTTGTCTCTTGTAGTACTTGGTCATTGATCTTTCTATCTGTCCATATGTATATCCATCCATCCATCATGTGCCATGCCGGTAAGCGTGGGCGGTCATGTTCTGCCATCTCACTCGATCACCAGAGTCGTGGATCAGCTCCGTGTTTCTGTCTCGACCATGCCACAAGGCCAAGCCATCCAGGTACTTGCTTCTAGGTCTTCCCCTTGGTCTGTTCCCCTCGATCTTACCAGTTGTCACCAAATTCTCCAATCCATTTCTTCTCATAACATGCCCAAAAATTTTTGACTGTCTACGTCTAATTTCTCTAATCAATTTACGATCTTCATTTGTTTCTCGAAGGACTTGTTCATTGGTCTTTCTGGCTGTCCATGGTATTCTTTGCATTTTCCTCAGAAACCACATCTCTACAGCCATCAGATGTTTTTCAGCCTGACTGCTCATTGTCCACGCTTCACATCCATATACAAGTACAGGTTCAATGTAGCATCTCAACACTCTTTTCTCGTTTCAATTGACATCTTTTTATTGGTCAATATGTTTTTCATCTTGCTAAAGGCTACTTTTGCCATGGCGATTCTTGGTCTAATCTCTTCAAGGCATCTCCCATCAGATGTTATTACTGTTCCGAGATAATTGTACCCTGCTCACTTGTTGAGGAATATTCCCATTTACTTGTATATTACATTGTGGTATTTCGTCCTTCTTAGTGACGACCATAATCTGTGTCTTTTTACAATTTAATTCTAACCCTAGTTGTTCACTGTGTGCAACAATCGCATCTACAAAATTTTTGCAGGTCCTGTTCATTGTCTCAATCAAGACTGTATCATCAGCATATCTAATGTTATTGTTTAATGTCCCCCAAGTTGATTCCTTCCATATTTTAAAAGTAT
>JACEFZ010020599.1:10000-14716 GCA_014155875.1 Cepaea nemoralis | reverse complement strand
CAGATGGGCAAATGATCCACGGCGTTCAAAAAATGGGCCAAAAAAAAACCACTTTGGGTGAAAGGGGAAAACCAGTTTCCCCCAAAACCCGCAAATTGGCCTTATTAGTCACATTCGCTACCGCCATAGGTAAAAGTTATTATGCTTTTTTAAAGCACAAACTATCGTCTGTCAAGACGACTAGGTGCCAATGTAATGTATACGTGTGTGTGTTTGTGTGCGTGTGTGTATGAGTGAACGAGTGAGAGAGATATATAGAGAGAGAGATGGAGGGAAGGAGAGAGATAGGGGAGCATGGCACCTGTGATATGCTATCTAAGATATGCAGAATTGGAGGGTCTATAATTATGAAGCTTCGTTCATACTGTTCCATATGAAATAGAGTCAGTAACGTTGTAATGTTGATTTTTATACCACGTATTGTAGTATCAAATCTCGGAATGCATTGTGTTATTCTGGTTGCATATGATCAGATCATGCTTAATGCACATGATATGAGTTGGCACATCTAGGGATGATTGTTATATGGTGTGACACTGACGCGTAACACCCAAGCTATCTCCTGCTATGTTTTAGTGCATACCACATATTGAAACTCATGTACAGGTGTAAGACAGCACGAATGATGGATATACAGTTGGTGTATCAACCCCAGCTGCTTTCGTTGCTGTTAATCTCACACTCACAATATTATCACTGTCTCACCTTCTCTCACACACACTATTATGTTAGGTGTCTAAGAGGAAAACTGTGGTAGTTTTCTGATGCTTTCCGCATCCACTTGGTTGTGGATTACGTCCTCAGCCTTTAGCAATATTTTAAGTTATCAGCATACATTGTTATAGCCTGCACTGTGTTGCTATCAGTAACATTAAAGAACACTTTAGCAGTGTTCGGTTATCCTTATGAATACTCGGTCCCCCTGAACAGCGTTTGGAAACACTAACTTCTCGTTCAGAAAGCAATGGCAAACAGAAATAAAAATGTTGCATGTCCTTTGTGGGACACTGCGATTAAGCCCAGGATGACCTTCTAGGTGATTTTACGTTCAATAGTTTGCCATTGAACACGTTCTCCGCCATCTGCGCACCGGTAGCTTAAGAGCGAGCTGAAAGTTATAATTGCGTAAACATGATCAAACAGGGTGGATAACAAAGTCCTGCAAATGACATGAACCATTTTAAATATTTATCAGGCGGAGGTGGAGTCAGGATTTTCTGTTCGACTGGTTATGAGATTACAGTGACATGTCTTAAACTCTCCGACAATATTACAGGCCCTTCTAAGTAGCATGCACGTAAAACTGTATCATTTACTTTCGCACAACATGCGGTCACACTGTGTTTAGAATTAACACAAATTGCTGCAACAAACGTCTCTTCAACCAATGCAGCTGTGACAAGAAAGTAACTTTGACAGTAATTCGCATGCAGGTCACAGTGACTAGACTACTAGTATAATGGCGTAACATCTGCACGTTAATCTTGTTGTGTAAACAACATAAACTTCACACGCAAACATTGACACTAAGCTGACATTTAAACATCTGTCACTGTCACGTTTAGGCAGATTTCTAAAACTGACCCAGGTGGAACAGGACTAAAATGGGTACTAGGAAATGTATTGGGAGGTAAAGACGGCCGGTAACATACTGACAGCATCACTCTAGAGCTCTTAGACTTTCAATGCGCTGATGACCGGGTAGGTGGTTCATCCCTCACACTGGTAAGCTGAAATTAAACGTTAGACTTCTCGTTCAGAAAGCAATTACAAAGACGTAAAGTTACATGGAAAAATCAACTCGAGATTGACCACTGCGTTCTGCAAAAGACACGGCACTTTATGTGTGTGTGTGTGTGTGTGCGTGTGTGTGTGTGTGTGTGTGTGTGTGTGTGAGTGTTTGTATGTGTGTGTTGTCTGCGTGTATGTATATCAAAGAACAGGTCTTAGTCATATATGACTGTACTACCGTATGACAGTAGAGGTTCTACCTGCTTTCTGTTGGCGCCGAATGTTCGGCGGCGCTCATCAAACCCGACACCCCTCACTGTGGCAAATTCTTCGGATGAAGGAGGAGCTCAGGTGGGAGGGTACAGTCCTCACCCTAGTGTAGTGAAATGCAACCTAAATACTAGATGTCATGGCATGGCAGATCAGACCCTAAGCCTTGGCGGAATTGGTCTAGGAATGAAGCTTCGACAGGCGGGCAGTTGCTGATCCGGCTGCTTCTGCAACTTGTTTTGTTTCAGATGTATTGTTGTTACCATTATTCTAGAGTAAACTGGGCAGGCTGAGAGAGGAATCATGCTGCATGGGCAACACATGGTCTCAAAATTAAGCCGAAGCTTTGTGCTATGGATAGGAACAACTCAATTGCGTTGAGTTGAATTGACTTAAGAACAAGCACCACTGCACCCAGGACATTCCCATACGTGTTCCGTCCTCTCGTTCAACAGCCAGGGAAGAATCATACTATTAATTGTTCCCACCGCTATCTGATTTAAATTTCTCCTGGTCTTCCCTCTCAGTTTTGAGATTCTTCCAGAACCCTTGCCGATCCCCCGCAATCTCATTCTTTCCACATACGGGTTCTGTCTGTTCCCTCGACTTTTCGACCTGGTCCCACAAGCGCATGACAACCTCCCCCTTGTCTATCATACGGCAAAATGTCAGTCATATATTTATTTATCCATGTCTTATCCATGAATTGTCTTATATATTTATAATATATATCTCCCTGACCTAAGGGATTAGCGACTTTCTCCGTAATCCAGTATACACTCGTGAGTAACGTGACGACGGCGAGAATTGGTAGCGGTTCTCGCCGCGTCTGTAACTTACGGGGTATGTGAACCGGTCCCTCAGAAAGCAATGGCAAACTACTGAGCTTAATCTTGCTAATAAATCAACAATCAGCTGAAAGATGCCGATGTTGACAGCGATGTCCTGCAAAGGATATGCGAACATTTATTTTTAAATATATTTTATCCACATTTTGCAATTTTCAACAATGTATCAATTCGTGCCCTGGCGTTCTTCGGTGCCATAGCCCAAATCTGTCAAGAATTGCCTTCCTCTATATTTCTTTCCACACATCTTTCCAGTTTTTAACTATGGTATAGTTTTTATGTGAATATTGGACAATGAGCAGTCAAGCTTAAAAACATCTGATGGCTGCAGAAATGTGGTTTCTGAGGAGAATGCAAAGAATACCATGGACAGACAGAAAAACAAATGACCAAGTACTACAGGAGACAAATGAAAATCGTTAATGATTAGAGAAATTAGACGTAGACAGTCAAAATGTTTTGGATATGTTATGAGAAGAAATGAATTGGAGAACTTGGTGACAACTGGCAAGCTCGAAGGGAAAAGACAGGGAGGAAGACCGAGAAGTAAATACCTGGATGGCTTGGCCACATGGCATGGTCGAGACAGGAACACTGAGCTGATCCACGACTCTGGTGATCGAGTGAAATTGCGAGTAATGACCGCCCACACTTTCCGGCATGGCACATGATTAATTGATTGATGATGTTGTACCAGAGATGATGAGTACCTCTGACTAATGTTTGTGATAAGTTCTCTTTTTGTCTTAATCTCTGTCAAAACGTCTAGATTGCGTATGTTGGATGTCCAAGAAATTTTTACAATTATTATATAAAACAACATCTCTGTAGCTTCAAACATTTGTTTTTTATGTTGACTAATTGTCCAGGATTCCCAGCCATATATTAAAAATTGGCTCTATGTAACATTCAAGAATTAGTTTTCTAACCCCCAATAGCAAAGGTATATTGCATAAGACCTTAGTCTATTTCAGCTTTATTAGAAATATTATTTAAAGAAGAAAAAAAAAGAATTTGAATAAAGTAGAAGTACAATAATAAAAATAAAATCCTACATTGAAAAAAGGTAGTTGTGAGAATATGTGATGATTTGTACAGATTGGTTTGATGCATACATGCTGAATTTTCCCCTATATTTACTCAACATATAAACTGAAATTATCTTGTGGTATATTCGAGAAAATTGTGACAAAGGAATATATGTAGTCAGAAGAATAGAAATACTCAATTTAGATATGCTGACGATACAGTATTACTATCAACAACATTAATGGGCATTGGGAAAACTAATAAAGCCATTGCAAAAGCAAAGTGAGAAAATCCATTTTTATCTGTGTCTAGCAAAAACACAGTTGTCTGCAGTTGTCACAACAAACGTAATGACAACATGTTACACACATTTGGGCATCATGTAATTAATTGTCAATGGAGAAACATTAAAGAAAGTAGACAGTATTATAGATATCTATTTTTATTGACGACGGTAGATGTAAATGTAAATAAAAACTGTATGGATTGAAACAGACCAAAGAACACATGTAAAAATATTAAGAGCATGCATATTTCGTTTGGCAACACACTGTAAAATTTATGAATTTAACAAATACGCTAAAATCTTATTGGACTTTCAATAGATTTAATTTGGAACATTAAAAATCCACAAGAAGAAAGTAGAATCAACAGCAACAACTCACTAGTGAAGACAACTGGTTATTAAGATGAATAAATTTGACTACATTGAAATGTTTATGGCATATACAAAAAGACACGAAGATCTGGAAAATGTAATATTTGAGGGAGGTGTACCAGGGAAGCGGAGAGGAGGAAGTTAACAACGTCAGTAGATTCAAGATCTGATTGCTTATTT
>JACEFZ010020599.1:0-5000 GCA_014155875.1 Cepaea nemoralis | reverse complement strand
TCTGGAGTGAACTAGGCAGGCCTAGAGTGGGATCATGCTGCATGGGCAACACATGGTTTCATTATTTTAGCCCAGGCTTTGTGCTATGGAGAGGCAATAACTCCATCCCTGGTCTTAACCGGTCTCGGAATCAAAGCGAGAGGCAACTGTTACGGGTTATAAGTCCTTGTCAGTTGGCGTAGACATGGGGCGCCACGCGTTGCCTCTGACGGTGGGAGACACCTACAGGTGTCACTGATCAGCTACCGCCCGCCTCAAGCTGGGCAGCCCCCGGCCAATTGGGTGCTGATCCGCCACAGCCTGCCTGCTTCAATGGGTGCTTGGGCTAGGACAAAATCTGAATCGCAGGCTGTAAAACCAATGCACCAGGTACTAATAAAAAGAATAATAGAAACCTCAAGCTACGGCTTGCAACCTGGAACGTGAGAACCATGTGTCCAGGATTTTCCACTGACTTGACAAATATTGACGATGTGAGAAAAACGGCTGTGATTGATGCTGAACTCAATCGTCTTAACATTGATATTGCTGGCCTGCAGGAGACTCGCCTCGCTGAGGAAGGGTCACTCAGGGAAAACAATTACACCTTTTTTTGGAAGGGAAGAGGGCAGGCAGAAAAAAGGCAACACGGTGTGGGCTTTGCAGTGAAGAATTCGCTACTGGGAATGATTGATATCCCAGCTGGAGGTAATGAAAGATTATTATCACTGCGCTTGGCAACCTCTTGTGGATTTGCCACCATTCTCACTGCATATGCACCGACACTCACTTCCTCTGATGATGTGAAAGATACGTTCTATGAGCAGCTAGACTCTGCGATCAAGGCAGTTCCAAAATCCGACTACATTTATATGCTCGGTGATTTCAATGCTCGTGTGGGCAAGGACTCGAGTTCATGGCCAGTGTGCCTTGGAAAATACAACATCGGTCGCATGAATGATAATGGGCAAAGGCTGCTGGAGCATTGCACTAGAAATGACCTATGTATTACAAACTCCTTTTTTAAAACAAAAGAGATGCATAAGGTCACATGGAAACATCCAAGATCCGGCCATTGGCATCAGCTGGACTTCATTATCACACGGAGACAACATCTGAACCATACATCATTAACTCGAAGTTACCACAGTGCTGACTGTGATACAGATCATTCTTTGGTTGTTGCAAGGGTTAGACTGAGATCAAAGAGAATCTACACAGTTAAACACAAGTCTAGCCCCAGGATTAATATTATTAACACTCACGATCCTGGAAAGTGCTTTGAATTTCAACAGCAACTTGAGGACGCTTTCAATGATTCATCAGAAAATTGTATAGTAAATGATAAATGGAGTAAACTTAAGGAAACTATTTATAAAGCAGCGGTAGGGGTTTACGGCACTGTGGATCATAAGAGGCAGGACTGGTTTGCGGCAAACAGCCAGATACTGCAGCCCTTGATTGATAAAAAGAAGATAGCTCTCTTAAGAAACAAGGAAAGACCAACGCGTAACACTCTGAGTGAGCTGAAGCAAGCGAGGAAGGATGTACAAAAGGCTGCCAGGCAGTGTGCGAATGACTATTGGATCAAGTTATGTGAGTCCATTCAAATCGCAAGTGATAAGGGAAACATCAGAAGCATGTATGAAGGGATAAAGAAAGCCTGTGGTCCAATGATCAAAAGAAGTGCACCGCTGAAAACCTTGACTGGAGAAATCATCACTGATAAGAAACAGCAGATGGATAGATGGGTCGAGCACTATTTAGAGCTTTACTCAAGTGAGACCAAGCTGGCGGATGATGCCCTCAACGCCATAGAGGCCCTGCCAACTCTTGACCACCTGGACACACTTCCCACTATAACAGAAGTTAAGTGTGCTATAAATGAGCTTGCATCTGGCAAGGCTCCAGGTAAGGATGGGATTCCAATAGAGGTGATCAGGAGTGGGCAAGACACCCTCGCTCTACAGATCCACCAGCTAATAGAGCTATGCTGGCGAGAAGGACAAGTCCCACAGGATTTCAAAGATTCAAACATCATAACGCTGTACAAGAACAAGGGAGATCGGAGCGACTGCAACAACTATAGGGGTATCTCACTTCTGTGTATTGTTGGGAAAGTATTTGCCAGAATTGTCCTGCGCAGACTTCAAGTCCTGGGAGATCAAGTCTACCCCGAATCACAGTGCGGCTTCCGTCAGAACCGGTCTACCATTGATATGATATTCTCATTGCGACAGATGCAAGAAAAATGCCGGGAACAAAATCAGCCACTGTTTATTGCCTTCATCGACCTCACAAAGGCATTCGATTTGGTCAGTCGTGAGGGTCTGTTCAAAGCACTAAAGAAGATTGGCTGTCCACCAACTCTTCTGTCCATTGTGGAATCGTTCCACACAGGCATGAAGGGTATAATCAAGTTTGATGGCTCAACTTCAGAAGAGTTTGAAATCAAGAGTGGAGTTAAGCAAGGTTGTGTACTATCCCCCACCCTCTTTGGGATATACTTTTCACTTCTACTGAAATATGCCTTTCGTGATCAGGATGACGGTATATACATTCACTCACGCTCAGATGGTGGCCTCTATAATGCTCAGAGATTGAAGGCCAAGACCAAAATTAGCAGGGTACTAATCAGAGAGTTGCTTTTTGCGGATGATGCTGCGATTACGACCCACTCTGAGGAAGAATTACAACATCTACTATCTGCATTCTCCAATGCTTGTTCTGAATTTGGTTTAACAATTAACAAAAAGAAGACACAGATTATGTCACAAGGTGCACATGGTGTACCATCAATCTTTATTGACGACGCCGAACTGGAGATAGTAGACCATTTTACATATCTAGGATCAGAGGTAAATAGCAAATTATCCCTCGATCAGGAAATCAACATCAGGATTGGCAAGGCAGCAACAACAATGAACATGTTAGCAAAAAGAGTCTGGGAGAACAGGAAGCTTACTGCCAAAACAAAAGTCCTCGTCTACCAAGCCTGTGTCCTTAGTACTCTTCTTTATGGCAGTGAAACCTGGACAACTTACTCACGCCAAGAGAAACGTTTAAACAGCTTTCATATGCGGTGTCTGCGAAGAATACTTGGTATTAAGTGGCAAGACAAAATCACAAATACTGAAGTATTGGAAAGATCAGGTTGTGTGACGGTGTATTCCATGCTACACTCGTTCATTAATTGGTTCTGGATATGACATTCATCGAGAAAACCTGAGAATGGTATAAGAATAAAGGCATTTGTCTGGAATCCACAGCGAAAAAAAAAAAAATAGAATTAAGACCTAAACCACACAGATAAGAGAAATATAGGCAGAATTGAATTATATGAAGAGGATGTTGACGGAGCTGCATGGAATAAATAAGACTAGCATAGCTAGAAGTGTGTTATTTAGGGCTATGTCCCATTAGGGGGTAAAGAGCGAAACAATAAGAAAGAAGAGTAAGAAAAATCGACACTGACTGTTGTCAATTCAACAAAAGAACACATAAGTATGGGACCATGTTACTGGCCTTGAGGAGTATGTAGAATTCAGGCTATGTCCCAGTAGAGGGTAAAGAGCGAAACAATAAGAAAGAAGAGTAAGAAAAATCGACTCTGTTGTCAATTCAACAAAAGAACAAATAAGTATGGGACCATGTTACTGGCCTTGAGGATTATGTAGAATATGGTGCTAGCCAAAAGTTCTATAGATTAGTTGACACTCCAGATGCAATGTAGTGTAATATCACACCGACCACCTTTAATTCCCAAAACAGTTCCTGGTGTTATGTCAATGTTCAAGGTACGAACTCTGTACATATACCGTAGTTGTTGGTTCAGGTGAAACCTGATTAGGAGTGTCTAGTTGGTCGTGCGTTGAAGTAAACTTGTTCCTGTCGTCATTTGGAGGTGGCAGTTTGAATCCCAGTGAGGTAAATATAGCATTCAATTTTCATGTAGTTAAGTATATCCCCTAGTCTCTTCTTCTTTCTTCTACGTTTATGGGATTTTCCGTTTCGAAGTTCTTCAAACCGTCTGCCTCGTGCCCCGAAAGTTGTGGGTTCGATTCCGGGCTAAGTATTGTGGTTCACGAGTGCATATTTCTAGGAGACTCCAGAGGGACGTCGCTGGAGCTACAGAGTTTGTGCTTTGTGCTACGCTTTTGTCAGGCCGCTCTGCGGAAAGAGACTGTGACATATGGGATAAAACCTGGTGCAGTAAATTAGACTATTATGAGCGCCAAACAGTTCATGTGAATTTATTTACGAGCTGTATTGGTGGCCTCAGAGGTTTCACAAAGTGACATTTCTGTGTAGTATAGATAATTCCCATTCATCATGAAACATTACAAACGTCTCCATTCGCATCACCAGTATCTATCAGACTGGCAAAACATGCCTGGACCCGTTCATTGGATCTTGTTCTCGTCTGTCTTTACCGTTCGAAAAGATGTTCCGGTCAATGGACTTCTTTTGCAGTGATCGAGGAAAATCACGTAAGTCATATATCAAGCTCTGTAATAACAACATAATAACTGCAGTCTTGTCAGTTCACACTTTATAATGTAATGATATTTCAATTTAAATGAGTTTGACTTTCCTGTTAGCAGCTTATTGTCACACAATTTTATATACAATCTCTCTCACTCTCTCTCTCTCTCTCTCTCTCTCTCTCTCTCTCTCTCTCTCTCTCTCTCTCTGTCTCTCTCTGTATATGTTATATGTCTGTTCGTTCGTACGTTCGTTCTCTCTCTCTCTCTCTCTCTCTCTCTCTCTCTCTCTCTCTCTCTCTCTCTCTATCTCACTCTCTCTCTGTCTATCAGTCAGTGAATCTATCTATCTATCTATCTATCTATCTATCTATCTATCTATCTATCTATCTATCTATCTATCTATCTATACTTGGCCCTTTGTTATTTGCCATTTATATAAATGATCTTCCCTTATATCTGTCATCGTCCTGCGATCTATTTGCAGACGACTGCACAGTATATACAAACCGCTAATTGTCGTAAATGGTTTGGGGT
>JACEFZ010020598.1:0-13843 GCA_014155875.1 Cepaea nemoralis | reverse complement strand
ACAGCCACCCGACACCTCACAAACAACGTCTTCCCTGCAGACGCCAGGTGTTAGATGTACGCTACAGCCACCCGCACACCTCACAAAAAACGCGTTCCCTGCAGACAGCCAGGTATTTAGATGTACGCTACAGCCACCCGAACCTCACAAAAAAAGCGTTCCCTGCAGACACCGTGTTGTGTCGCACACCACCCGCCCACTCAAAAACAAAGTCTTTTCCCTGCAGACACCCAAAGGGATTGGCGCACAGAGAATGAGTTCCCGAGACAATTTGATTCGCCACCCCCCGCCCCTAAAAACAACGTCGTTCCCTGCAGACAGCCGGGTATTGATCTGAGATACACGCTACAGCACCAGTCCACCTCACAAAAAACGTCGTTCCCTGCAGACCCCAGGTAGTTAGATGTACGCTACATCCACCCGCACACCTCACAACAACGACGTTCCCTGCAGACAGCCAGGTAGTTAGATGTACGCTACAGCCACCCGCACACCTCACAAACAACGTCGTTCCCTGCAGACAGCCAGGTAGTTAGATGTACGCTAACAGGCCACCCGCACACCTCACAAACAACGTCGTTCCCTGCAGACAGCCAGGTTGTTAGATGTACGCTACCAGCCACCCGCAACACCTCACAAACAACGTCGTTCCCTGCAGACAGCCAGGTAGTTAGATGTACGCTACAGCCACCCGCACACCTCACAAACAACGTCGTTCCCTGCAGACAGCCAGGTAGTTAGATGTACGCTACAGCCACCCGCACACCTCACAAACAACGTCGTTCCCTGCAGACAGCCAGGTAGTTAGATGTACGCTACAGCCACCCGCACACCTCACAAAACAACGTCGTTCCTGCAGACAGCCAGGTAGTTAGATGTACGCTACAGCCACCGCACACCTCACAAACAACGTCGTTCCCTGCAGACAGCCAGGTAGTTAGATGTACGCTACAGCCACCCGCATACCTCACAAACAACGTCGTTCCCTGCAGACAGCCAGGTAGTTAGATGTACGCTACAGCCACCCGCACACCTCACAAACAACGTCGTTCCCTGCAGACAGCCAGGTAGTTAGATCTGAGATACACGCTACAGCCACCAGTCCACCTCACAAACAACGTCGTTCCCTGCAGACAGCCAGGTAGTTAGATGTACGCTACAGCCACCCGCACACCTCACAAACAACGACGTTCCCTGCAGAACAGCCAGGTAGTTAGATGTACGGCTAACAGCCACCCGCACACCTCAAAAAAACGAACGGTCGTTCCCTGCAGACAGCCAGGTAGTTAGATGTACGCTACAGCCACCCCGCACACCTCACAAAACAACGTCGTTCCCTGCAGACAGCCAGGTAGTTAGATGTACGCTACAGCCACCCGCACACCTCACAAACAACGTCGTTCCCTGCAGACAGCCAGGTAGTTAGATGTACGCTACAGCCACCCGCACACCTCACAAACAAACGTCGTTCCCTGCAGACAGCCAGGTAGTTAGATGTACGCATAACAGCCACCCTACACCTCACAAACAACGTCGTTCCCTGCAGACAGCCAGGTAGTTAGATGTACGCTACAGCCACCCGCATACCTCACAAACAACCGTCGTTCCCTGCAGACAGCCAGGTAGTTAGATGCACGCTACAGCCACCCGCACACCTCACAAACAACGTCGTTCCCTGCAGACAGCCAGGTAGTTAGATGTACGCTACAGCCACCCGCACACCTCACAAACAACGTCGTTCCCTGCAGACAGCCAGGTAGTTAGATGTACGCTACAGCCACCCGCACACCTCACAAACAACGACGTTCCCTGCAGACAGCCAGGTAGTTAGATGTACGCTACAGCCACCCGCACACCTCACAAACAAAGTCGTTCCCTGCAGACAGCCAGGTAGTTAGATGTACGCTACAGCCACCCGCACACCTCACAACAACGAACGTTCCCTGCAGACAGCCAGGTAGTTAGATGTACGCCTACAGCCACCCGCACACCTCACAAACAACGTCGTTCCCTGCAGACAGCCAGGTAGTTAGATTCTGAGATACACGCTACAGCCACCAGTCACACTTCACAAACAACGTCGTTCCCTGCAGACAGCCAGTAGTTAGATGTACGCTACAGCCACCCGCACACCTCACAAACAACGACGTTCCCTGCAGACAGCCAGGTAGTTAGATGTACGCTACAGCCACCCGCACACCTCACAAACAACGTCGTTCCCTGCAGACAGCCAGGTAGTTAGATGTACGCTACAGCCACCCGCACACCTCACAAACAACGTCGTTCCCTGCAGACAGCCAGGTAGTTAGATGTACGCTACAGCCACCCGCACACCTCACAAAAAGTCGTTTCCCTGCAGACAGCCAGGTAGTTAGATGTACGCTACAGCCACCCGCACACCTCACAAACAACGTCTTTCCCCTGCAGACAGCCAGGTATTAGATGTACGCTACCCCCCCACACCTCACAAAAAACGTCTTTCCCCTTTGCAGACACCCAGGTAGTTAGATGTACGCTACAGCCACCCGCACACCTCACAAACAACGTCGTTCCCTGCAGACAGCCAGGTAGTTAGATGTACGCTACACCCCCGCACCCTCACAAACACGTCGTTCCCTGCAGACAGCCGGTGTTAGATGCACCTACAGCCACCCGCACACCTCCAAAAAACCCGGTCGTTCCCTGCAGACAGCCGGTAGTTAGATGCACGCTACAGCCCCCCACACCTCACAAACAACGTCGTTCCCTGCAGACAGCCAGGTAGTTTAATGTACGCTACACCACCCGCACACCTCACAAACACGTCGTTCCCTGCAGACAGCCAGGTAGTTAGATGTACGCTACAGCCACCCGCACACCTCACAAACAACGTCGTTCCCTGCAGACAGCCAGGTAGTTAGATGTACGCTACAGCCACCCGCACACCTCACAAACAACGTCGTTCCTGCAGACAGCCAGGTAGTTAGATGTACGCTACAGCCACCCGCACACCTCACAAACAACGTCGTTCCCTGCAGACAGCCAGGTAGTTAGATGTACGCTACAGCCACCCGTCCACCTCACAAACAACGACGTTCCCTGCAGACAGCCAGGTAGTTAGATGTACGCTACAGCCACCCGTCCACCTCACAAACAACGACGTTCCCTGCAGACAGCCAGGTAGTTAGATGTACGCTACAGCCACCCGTCCACCTCACAAACAACCGACGTTCCTGCAGACAGAGCCAGGTAGTTAGATGTACGCTAACAGCCACCCGTCCACCTCACAAACAACGACGTTCCCTGCAGACAGCCAGGTAGTTAGATGTACGCTACAGCCACCCGCACACCTCACAAACAACGTCGTTCCCTGCAGACAGCCAGGTAGTTAGATGTACGCTACAGCCACCCGTCCACCTCACAAACAACGACGTTCCCTGCAGACAGCCAGGTAGTTAGATGTACGCTACAGCCACCCGCACACCTCACAAACAACGTCGTTCCCTGCAGACAGCCAGGTAGTTAGATGTACGCTACAGCCACCCGTCCACCTCACAAACAACGACGTTCCCTGCAGACAGCCAGGTAGTTAGATGTACGCTACAGCCACCCGCACACCTCACAAACAAATAGACGTGGATGAAACATATCGGTGAGCAGAACCAATTTCTCTTCCACCGCTCCAGCCCAGCTCCCAAACACCTGTACCTCCCTCAACTCTCCCCCCCCCCTGCCCTCAACTCTAACACCCCCCTCCCTCCCCACCTCCCACCCGGAGTAAAGTCACCAAAACAAAAGCCACAAAGAATAAATAGATGCGTCCATCTTTGATTTGGCACTGTTGTGGCGTGCCAGGCGCTAGTTGCGGCTCTACGCGGTTCATGGCGGGGTGTTGTTTGACAAAAAGACTTAAAAGTCTGTTGCATTCAAATAGGCTGGTCACGTGAACACACTGAGGCCCGGCCTGTCATGTGATCACACTGAGGTCGGGCCTGTCATGTGATCACACTGTCCAGCCATTCCGCACCCAGTAGTGCCACAGGTCTGTATTGTTGTTGTTGTTGTTGTTGTTGTTGTTGTTGTTGTTGTTTGCGTTAGTTTACTTTGATCTCCGGCGTAGTCCTCACACCTGCTGCTACTTGTAGTGCACTGTTTGCGTGTGGATTAACTGTCCCTATTACCAGTGTCCCTCGCCTCAACATTTCAAATATTTGTTCGGGGATAATGAGAAGTAGTGGTGAGTTTCATTCCTCCGGTGTTTTCCTACTAGCTCAGATCAGACCTCGTGGCTGTCTGATGTCAAGACAGCACCAACACATGTCTATGTCCACTGTCTAATGTCAAGACAGCACTTGTACATGTCTATGTCAGCTGTCTGATGTCAAGACAGTACCTACACGTCTATATCAGCTGTCTGATCTCAAGACAGCACTTTTACATGTCTATGTCAGCTGTCTGATGTCAAGACAGCACTTGTACATATCTATGTCAGCTGTCTGATGTCAAGACAGCACCTACACATGTCTCTGTCTACTGTCTTAATTCGCTGACCCCCCCTTCTTTCCGCCTTTCCTATTGTGTGAGTACTACGTCAGAACTGCGAGTGTAGCAGACATCAAGCTCCCGCGAGCGTCTACAAACTCCAGGTTATGCGCACACATCGACTGCTGCAGCAGCTGACAGTAAACACAATATTGACAAAAAAAAGTGTAGCAATGTTTTCACAACAGCACAGGACGGCTATATTTACGTTGTCAAGCGATATTATGAAGGAGGTTTTATTGTATGCTTGATAAATTTACCATTACGGTAAATGAGGGATTCAGCAGCAGTGGAGTTGAATTTGTGGCTCGTGCGGCGGGCAAATGGCCGACAGAGCTCTGGAGAATCGTTCTAGGAGAGATGTTCATGGCTATTTTCCTCCGTGGGCCAATGTTTTATGCTCGGATCATCTCAGGCAGGCAACAAACATTAGCCCAAACAGACACAAGCGATTTGCCAGGCGAGCGTACAGCTACCAGATGCAGCAAAACAGTGGCTGTTTGGGGAAGCTGTGCGTTGTTTCCTGAGCGGGGCTGATACTGTAAGGAAGTTCTTGAGCGATGTACAAGAGGCATTGAAAGCTGGTCGGACCGGCCGGGGGCGATGGCGGTATGGCCGTAGCGGGTTGGTGATTGTTTTGTTTTTATTCCAAACAAAACAAACATCATCTGTGTGATGTCTTTTGATTGGCTTTCTTCGTCTTGGAAGTGTTGACTGACGAAGAAGGTTTCCGAAACGTTTAAACCCGGCATAAAATGACGTACTGATCTTTTCTTCAGATGTCTGTTTGTGCGGGAGTGGGGCAATGCGTGCAGGGGAATGTCGGTGACCCACAAAGAACAACCCTATCGCTGGATTGTTACATTCGCAGACGAAGGAAAGACAACACGACTTCATGTACACTATATCACTTGTATGATGTTAATTGCCCAGTTCCCTTGACGACGTCTGTTCCTCTTCGAATCGATGCATCTTAAAACTTGGTGTGTCGAAGCGACTCCCTGACCTGCTTTCTAATCGTGACATCAAGTATGACAGTCTCACCACTGGGTCGGCCATATGTCAGTAGCAGTCAATACTAACTGGCTACGGATAACACTGGGAAATCTGCCGCGGACTCAGCTAACTACATAGCTACCTACAATCTGCATGCATGACAGTCAATACGTCAGATAGAAAAAAGGGACAGACAAACTGATAGACAGACCGATCGACAAGAATACAGACAGACAGAAGACATAGGTTTCGGTAAAGTGTACGTGAGTACACAGACGCCCTGAGGTCGGTCAAGGTCGGTGTGCTGGAGCTTATAGTGCTCATGTCCCCTCTGCAGGTTCGTGAACTCCGCGTGCCTCACCTGCCCACAGTGCCAGTGCCCTCTCTAGTCCTCACTTCACTTCGTTCGTTCCGCCGTCACAATTCTCCCATCTCTTCATCCTCTCCCCAGTTCTTCAACTCTTTCCCTGGTATTAGTCTTACAGTGTTTTCTCTCACAGCCCCGGACTCAGACAGTGTTTTCTTTAGATCACGTGACGCCAGAAAGGACACCACAAGCACGGGATGAATCACGCTGAAACCGGAGGATGCTAATGAAGGCAGCGGATGTACAACACGGATGCTGGCTAGATGTTGGATCTTCTGGTGCGCCAGAAGTCAGATCCGGGCAACTAGCAAGTTTGGTCCAGGTGTCGCTCTCACCCGGCAGACATAGATATGGCCCTGGTCCCTGGCTGTCGTTACCATATCAGCTCTGTACACGTTTACATAAACATTGACACTGTCAGCAAAACCTGAACATATTTACAGAAACATTGACACTGTCAACAAAACCTGTACATATTTACAGAAACGTTCACACTCTTCGTGTACAGCGGGCCCAGGTCCCTCGAATATGTGAGCCCAGTGTATTATGGCTATTTGTGGGGTCTCCTGATGGCCCTAGCCCCTGAGAAATATACACCGACATTCTTTTTCAATGTTGCAGCTCTGCTGCTCATCCATACACTTATGTATCCGTTTATTTATTCTTTCACAAAATCCACTCACTCAACACTGCCTCACTCATTGATTCATTCATGTATCCACCCATTCATTCCTTAGTTTATTCATAGACATATTGATTTATTTATTCTTTGAAAACTTCACTCTCACTCACTCACTCAGTCACTCACTCACTCAGTCACTACACTCACTCACTCACTCACCCACTCCTCACTCACTCACTCACTCACTCCCTCACCCTCACTCACCACTCACTCACGCTCTCACGAACTCACCCGCACTCAGTCACTCACGCACGCACTCCTGCACGCAGGCACGCCTGCACGCACGCACTCACTCATACACTCCCTCCCTCCCTCACTCCCTCACTCCCTCACTCCCTCCCTCACTCACTAACTCCTCACTCACTCACGCACGTACGCAACCACGCACTCACACACTCACGCAACCCACGCACTCACCCACCCACCCACTGACTGACTGACTGACTGACTCACTGACTCACTCACTCACCACCCACTCACTCACTCACTCACTCACTAACTCACCCACCACTAACTCACTCACTCACTCACTCACCCACTCACTCACTCACTCACCCACTAACTCACTCACTCACTCAATCACTCATGCACTCACTCACTCACTCACGCACGCACTCCTCACGCAGGCACGCTTGCACGCACGCACGCACGCCCTCACTCACTCATTCCCTCCCTCACTCCCTCCCTCCCTCATTCCCTCCCTCACTCACTCACTCCTCACTCACGCACGCACGGACGCACCCACGCACTCACGCACTCACGCCCACGCACTCACCCACGCACTCACCCACTGACTCACCCACTGACTCACCCACTCACTCACCCACCCACTCACTCACTCACTCACTCACTCACGCACTCACTCACTCACTCACTCACGCACGCACTCCTGCACGCAGGCACGCTTGCACGCACGCACGCACGCACTCACTCACTCACTCATTCCCTCCCTCACTCCCTCCCTCCCTCACTCACTCACTCCTCACTCACGCACTCACGCACGCACGGACGCACCCACGCACTCACGCACCCACGCACTCACCCACTCACTCACTCACTCACCCACTCACTCACCCACTCACTCACTCACTTACCCACCCACTCACTCACTCACCCACTCACTCACTCACTCACTTACTCACTCACTCACTCACTCACGCACGCACTCCTGCACGCAGGCACGCTTGCACGCACGCACTCACTCACTCACTCATTCCCTCTCACTCCCTCCCTCCCTCACTCCCTCCCTCCCTCACTCACTCCTCACTCACGCACTCACGCACGCACGGACGCACCCACGCACTCACGCACTCACTGATCCACTCACCCACTCACTCACCCACTCACTCACTCACTCACTCACCCACTCACTCACTCACTCACTCACCCACTCACATGTGACTTACATGAGGCATACATGTGACCAATCCAGGCCTACTCTCTGCCAGTCTATCTGTTCTGAATCTGTGCTGAAATTGTACCCCATACACACTACTTCTTGTAGCACTGGACTAAATTTTGCGTGTGGATTTGCTTTCCCTATTAACAGTGTCCCTCGCCATCAGGCGAACCCACTCCAACTTCAGAGGTACTTGTAATTAACGTCCCCAAAAGTCAACATTTTAGTCCAGCTGTCCTGTGTAAGGGTTGAATCCCTGACCTCGGCATCAGCACACTGGATGTTTAAGATCACGTGTTCTTGTCCATTCTGCCATGCTGATGATGAAGAAGATGATAATAATAATACTGATAATGATAAGGATGATGATGATGATGATGATGATGATGATGATGATGATGATAATGATGCTGATGATGATGATGCTGATGATGATGATGCCGACGATGTCTAATCAGCAGCAACAGCACCTGTACAGTGCATCCTTATCTCCAAGATCAGGCTTTCTAAAATGCCAGGCAGGGAATCAAGGGCAGCGCGGCCCGCTCAAATAATCTCTGAATCAGAAACCTACTCGCCGACCGTTGAAGATCTTGCCAAGATCCTGCAGGCAGACGGTAAATCCTGCCCGGGCCGGCAGCAGATCCCTGCCTGTTTTCCTTTCCTCAAGCCCCGGAGATCTGTTGGTATTTTTCCACGTCAAAATATCTATCGTGCCGTAGGAATATGTTTATTATTTTGAGCCGGTTGCTTTCGCAGCGTCCTGTTTACCCTAGCCAGTTGAGCAAAACACAGCACAGGGAGAGCTATTTGCCAGATTGTATCCCTGATTGATCATATCTGTCAGTTTCCTTCAGACAGCTACAATGTTCCTGGCTAAGTGTGTCCTCTGTTGTCTTCTGTTCTCTGTTTGAATGTAACAGCTCATTTTGTTGTCGACAGCTGATGTATGTTTGTTTGTCTGTGGTCTTATTTTGAATCAGTCAAGGCTTATTCCGACTAACCCAGTCAATTATCCAAGTTTTCATTGTTTCCTATTGCTGACTGTGTGTCTCACCCATATTTTTATGTCCGCTTCTATTTTAATTTAAATTTTATTCATGTTTCCATAAGTCCTTTGTTTTACTTAATCACATTTCTGTCTGTTTCTCTCTATAATTTGACTACATACATCCTGCAAAAGTCTGTCTGTCACTCTTTCACTCAATCTGTCTGTGTGCAAGTACACGTCTGTCTGTCACTCTCTCACTCAATCTGTATATGTGTTAGTGCATGTCTGTCACTCTCTAAATCAATCTGTCTGTCTGTAAGTACATGTCTGTCTGTCACTCTCTCACTCAATCTGTCTATTTCGTACGGAGATCGGCCTCCCTTCCATCTGTGAGTATGTTCAGATAAACATCTCTCTGCCACTCTGTCAAACTCTCTGCGTATGCGTGCTTGCAGTTATGTGTGTGTATGTGTGTCTCTCTCTGTGTGTGTGTGTGTGTGTGTGTGTGTGTGTGTGCGTGTGTGTGATGGTGTGAGTATTACAAATAACTCATAAGTGCAACTCCCGAGCAACGCACCGGCCACAGAGAGCCTCCTATCGAGCCAATTTTCCCGATAAAAGATCAAAGCTGATGATCAAAGGCGCGGCCCCACCAGATCAACCATTTCTGGAGGCATGGAATCGGGCGATAACCGGGGTCTGGTCGTAAACCCGAGGTCTTGTCATACAACTGCTGCCTGTTCCTTAGACTGGTGTCTGCTTCTTCTACTGGGGTCTGTTCCTTAGACTGGGGTCTGTTTCTTAGTTTGGGGCCGGATCGTAACACTAGGGTCTGATTGTGGCTAGGGTCTGATTGTGGCTAGGGTCTGATTGTGGCTAGGGTCTGATTGTGGCTAGGGTCTGATTGTGGCTAGGGTCTGATTGTGGCTAGGGTCTGATTGTGGCTAGGGTCTGATTGTGGCTAGGGTCTGATTGTGGCTAGGGTCTGATTGTGGCTAGGGTCTGATTGTGACTAGGGTCTGATTGCGATGTCGAACTAGGGTTTGGTTTTGAGGGACTGGGGACTGGTTCTATGACTGGAGACTGGTTCTATGACTGGGGTCTAGTTCTATGACTGGGGTCTAGTTCTATGACTGGGGACTGGTTCTATGACTGGGGACTGGTTCTATGACTGGGGTCTGGTTCTATGACTGTCGTCTGGTTCTATGACTGGGGACTGGTTCTATGACTGGGGTCTGGTTCTATGACTGGGGTCTGGTTCTATGACTGGGGTCTGGTTCTATGACTGTGGTCTGGTTCTATGACTGGGGACTGGTTCTATGACTGTCGTCTGGTTCTATGGCTGGAGTCTGGTTCTATGACTGGGGTCTGGTTCTATGACTGTCGTCTGGTTCTATGACTAGGGTCTGGTTCTATGACTGGGGTCTGGTTCTATAATTGTCGTCTGGTTCTATGACTGAGTTCTGGTTCTATGACTGGGGTCTGGTTCTATGATTGTGGTCTGGTTCTATGAATGGGGACTGGTTCTATGACTGGGGTCTGGTTCTATGACTGGGGACTGGTTCTATGACTGGGGACTGGTTCTATGACTGTCGTCTGGTTCTATGACTGGGGACTGGTTCTATGACTGGGGACTGGTTCTATGACTGTCGTCTGGTTCTATGACTGGGGACTGGTTCTACGACTGAGGACTGGTTCTATGACTGTCGTCTGGTTCTACAACTGAGGTCTGGTTCTATGACTGGGGACTGGTTCTATGACTGGGGACTGGTTCTATGACTGGGGACTGGTTCTATGACTGGGGTCTGGTTCTATGACTGTCGTCTGGTTCTATGACTGGGGACTGGTTCTATGACTGGGGACTGGTTCTATGACTGTCGTCTGGTTTTATGACTGGGGACTGGTTGTATGACTGGGGACTGGTTCTATGACTGTCGTCTGGTTCTACAACTGTGGTCTGGTTCTATGACTGGGGACTGGTTCTATGACTGGGGACTGGTTCTACGACTGGAGACTGGTTCTATGACTGGGGTCTGGTTCTATGACTGTCGTCTGGTTCTATGACTGAGACTGGTTCTATGACTGTAGTCTGGTTCTATGACTGGGGACTGGTTCTATGACTATGGAATGATTCTATGACTGTTGTCTGGTTCTATGACTGTTGTCTGGTTCTATGACTGGGGACTGGTTCTATGACGGAGGACTGGTTCTTTGACTGTGGTCTGGTTCTATGACTGGGGTCTGGTTCTATGGCTGGGGTCTGGTTCTATGACTGTGGGATGGTTCTAGGACTGGGGACTGGTTCTATGACCGGGGACTGGTTCTATGACTGAGGACTGGTTCTATGACTGGGGTCTGGTTCTATGACTGTCGTCTGGTTCTATGACTGGGGACTGGTTCTATGACTGGGGACTGGTTCTATGACTGTCGTCTGGTTCTATGACTGGGGACTGGTTCTATGACTGGGGACTGGTTCTATGACTGTCGTCTGGTTCTACAACTGTGGTCTGATTCTATGACTGGGGACTGGTTCTATGACTGTCGTCTGGTTCTATGACTGGGGACTGGTTCTATGACTGGGGACTGGTTCTATGACTGGGGTCTGGTTCTATGACTGTCGTCTGGTTCTATGACTGGGGACTGGTTCTATGACTGTAGTCTGGTTCTATGTCTGGGGAATGGTTCTATGACTGTAGTCTGGTTCTATGACTGGGGATTGGTTCTATGACTGTAGTCTGGTTCTATGACTGTCGTCTGGTTCTATGGCTGGGGTGTGGTTCTATGGCTGGGGTCTGGTTCTATGACTGGGGTCAGATTCTATGGCTGGAGTCTGGTTCTATGACTGGGGACTGGTTCTATGACTGTGGTCTGGTTCTATGACTGTGGTCTGGTTCTATGACTGGGGTCTGGTTCTATGACTGGGGTCTGGTTCTATGACTGTCGTCTGGTTCTATGACTGGGATCTGGTTCTATGGCTGGGGACTGGTTCTATGACTGTCGTCTGGTTCTATGACTGGGGTCTGGTTCTATGGCTGGTGACTGGTTCTATGACTGTCGTCTGGTTCAAGACTGGGGACTGGTTCTATGACTGGGGACTGGTTCTATGACTGTCGTATGGTTCTATGACTGTCGTCTGGTTCTATGACTGTGGTCTGGTTCTATGACTGGGGTCTGGTTCTATGACTGTGGTCTGGTTCTATGACTGGGGTCTGGTTCTATGACTGTGGTCTGGTTCTATGACTGTGGTCTGGTTCTATGACTGGGGTCTGGTTCTATGGCTGGGGACTGGTTCTATGACTGTCGTCTGGTTCTATGACTGGGGTCAGGTTCTATGACTGGGGTCTGGTTCTATGACTGTCGTCTGGTTCTATGACTGTGGTCTGGTTCTATGACTGGGTTCTGGTTCTATGACTAGGGTCTGGTTTTATGACTGGGGTCTGGTTCTATGGCTGGAGACTGGTTCTATGACTGTCGTCTGGTTCTATGACTGGGGTCTGGTTCTATGACTGTCGTCTGGTTCTATGACTGTGGTCTGGTTCTACAACTGTGGTCTGGTTCTATGACTGTGGTCTGGTTTTATGACTGGGGTCTGGTTCTACAACTGTGGTTTGGTTCTATGACTGGGGTCTGGTTCTATGACTGTGGTCTGGTTCTATGACTGGGGTCTGGTTCTATGACTGTCGTCTGGTTCTATGACTGTGGTCTGGTTCTATGACTGTCGTCTGGTTCTATGGCTGTGGTCTGGTTCTATGACTGGGGTCTGGTTCTATGACTGGGGTCTGGTTCTATGACTGTGGTGTGGTTCTATGACTGGTGTATAGTTCTATGACTGGGGTCTGGTTCTATGACTGTCGTCTGGTTCTATGACTGGAGTCTGGTTCTTCTTCTTCTTCTTCTTCGTTCATCCGGAGTTTTTTTTCGGATGTGATTGCGTTGTGCCTGTTTACAGCAGAGCTGCGTTCTTGCGCCGTTAGGCCGACACATCCGACTTCTGCGGGCATTTGTTGACCGGGTTAACCTTCCCGGGGGTTTCTTAGACGTTTGACTCTCACTGTTGTGGTGTTATCCCCCATCCCAGCTGGTCCATATAGAACAGCCAAAGATCCTGGTCAGCCCTCAAGGGAAGGCAGGGGCAGACCATGGGCATTCCCCGCCATCCAAGGAGGCTTCCATACTTGCAGAGCCGATACATAGCGCTCTGGTACTGGGCTCACCCAAGGAATCGTCACGTCCTGCACATGGCTGCTTAGCCTCACTTCCGTATATTGGGCCTTCCGTTCACCATAGGCTGTTCTTCCGGAAACCAGAAGTATGCAGTCTGCAGATGACATCCACACAGTGAGCTTTCGATTCGGACTTTCCATGTAATGGATTTGCTATCCAAGCAATATTCCATTTTGTGCCACTAGGACACTTTTCCACCTTTTATGAAGCCCACATAGTGGGCTTTTGATTCGGACTTTCCACGTAATGGATTTGCTATCCAAGCAATATTCCATTTCGTGCCACTAGGACACTTTTCCACCTTTTATGAAGCCCACACAATGAGCTTTCGATTCGGACTTTCCACGTAATGGATTTGCTATCCAAGCAATATTTCATTTCATGCCTCTGGGTCTTCATGCACCTTTAAATGTCAACCTGTATGTAGTTAAAGTAAGCTGCGGTCAACTTGAGCTTGTTGATATCTCCATAGAGCTTGTCCTCAAATGAAGCAGGTGTGGGCCAAAATATCTTTCTCTGTTCTGCATACGTTGGGCAATCCTGCAGCAAATGTTTTGCTGTCATTTTTCCAGTTCTACAATTACATTCATCAGTATCTCCTATCTTTAGTTTATTGAACAAGTGGTATTTCCCAGGGGGGGCCCGGTTTATTTTTTTCCTTTT
>JACEFZ010020597.1:0-15785 GCA_014155875.1 Cepaea nemoralis | reverse complement strand
TTTTATTTTTTAAAACGAAAAAAAAAGTGGTCCCAAAAAATTTTTTAAAATACTTTGGCCCCCCCAACCCTTTCCTTTTTGCCCCCCCCCCATAGGTGACTTTCCTAGCACCTCTGCATTCTGGCATATGCACGGAATGTGGCAGCAGAGGGAAGAGAGGGCCAAGGGAAGAAGAGTAGAGGCAGAGAAAAAAAAAGAGGGGGAAAAAGGATGAGAAAGAAACGAAGAGGAGGAGAAGCAATCATTACTTACGTTGTGTTGTAATTAAAATTTGGTGGAGCATTTATATCTCTCTGGAAAATGAAAGAATAGATAAATTATCACAGCTGTTGTAACATACCTTTTCAATTTGTAGGCCCCTGGGTAAAATAAAGACAACAAAAAGAAAACACAAATTTGTCCTATTATTATCATTTACCCTTTGGGTGTCGCATGCCGAATGGATAAGAATGCATGTTCTTAAACATCCGGTGTCTGATGCCGAAGTAAGGGGTTTTAACCCCCACACTAGCATTTGAATAAATTGTTGAATCTACCCTTGATTTGGGGGCGAAAATTTACAAGTCCCTCTGAAGCGGAGGGGGTTACCTGATGGCGAAGGACACTAGGAAAAGCTAATTCACTTGCAAAATTCATTTCCAGCACCACTAAAGTTGTGTGTATGGACTACGCTTGGTTTAAAATGGCAAGTGCTCAAAAATTTTTTACCTTCGTTAATATTTTTTTACCATGGATACCATAGAGTAACTAATGATATTTTGGAAAAAGCCAAAAAAAACAAACATTATATGCAAAATATAAGAAAGCGACAAATAACTTTTTGGTCACATAAATAGCGGGGGCTTTGGGGAAACATCGTGACGGCGGGAAAGATCAGGGAGAATGAGGCAGGTGTACCAAAAAAATTTTGCGGATATCCGGATGGTAGCGGAGGAATAATCAGAGAAAGTTTTTGGATATGTGAGATGGTAGCATGGGGAATATCATCAGAGAAATGTTGTGGATATGCTGGGATGGTTTGCAGGAGAAATACATCAGTGAAATGGGATCAAAAACACCAGAAAGTGAATCGTGGCAAACATGAATGCCCAACCTGTTGGCGGGACATGATTTCTGATGAAATGTGAGTAAGATTCGATGATAAAAAAATTTTACAAGTAATACATGAAGTGTTAGTTTGTTTTATATCCCTTTTCAGGACGTCGCATTCAAGGCAGATTTTTAGGCGTTTGTGATTTTTTGGTAAGTTTAATTCAGTAGTTTGCCATTGCTTTTTGATGTCGACATAGTTTGCCATTGCTTTCTGATTGATCGACCCCTCATACCCTTTTTAAGGTTCAAAATGCCCTCAGTTGTGTTTTGAACATGGCATACAGGGGTATGTATTGCATTTATAACCCACGCCCTAACACGATTTTTTTTTTATGTTATATTCTACTAAAAGAGACCTGATTATATAAAATCGGCACACTGATTTTAAAAGATTCAATGGTCTTTGAAATGTCTGCATATGAGACTACGACCTCCAGCATGAGAATGGAGGTGGAAGCAGTAACAGCGGCATTCCGTTGGTTAGAAAAGACCCCTGCAAAACACATTGATTCTTTTACAGTTCAAGGAGTATCTTAGTAAGTGTAGGAAGGATTGTTTCATGTGGAATGGCTATCTTCGTTAGAGGTCACAGATTGGAGAATTGTATGGATTTTTTTGCCCGGGTCACCCGGGGGTGCGGGGGAATCAAGAGGCTGATAGGCTGGCAGAGAATGTACCTCTTGGTGGTCGATTACATATGGACAAGGGGGAGGTGGTCGTGCGCCTGTGGCACCAGGTGGAGAGGATGGGGGAACAGATGGAGACGTGTATGTTGGGAAAAAATTAAAATTTCGGGTCGAAGGGGTTCTAGAAGAATCTCAAAAAATTTAGAAGGAAGCCAGGGGAAATTTCAATGAGAAAGGGGATTTAGAACGATTAGTTTTTGACTCTTCGGTGGCTTTGAAGAGGGGATGGAGAGAATGAGAATGTCCTGAGTTTTTGGTGATGTCGGTCTTAGCTCAACTCAAAACAACAGAAAAGGATACACCGATCAAGTAAACGTAAACCAAGAAATCAAAAAAAGTTTAGGCCCCTAAGACAATTACATAAATAAACACACATAGTATTATTTGGCGCTCACAGAAGGAGAAGAAGGAAATAGAGACTAGAAGACGCACTAAGCAACATACCATTTGAAAGCTTTAGTTACCGACCGGATAGCGATCACAATAAATAAGTACAGCCCTCTCTTCTAAACACCTTCAGGTACAGTGGGCATATGGTGCTAGACTCATATTTGTATAGACCAATTAACACCCCAGGGGTGATGTGGTTCATATCATGCCGGCTGCTTTCATTTCCCAAGACATTTCCTTGTACCCATTCTGGGCTGGGTTGACCTGAGGGCCCAGATGATCTTAAATCCCTCTCGATACAAATTCGAATTCATGAATACTGGGCCGGTAAGTGAGCGTCTAGTTACTACTGTGGCTTGTATGCCAGTCTAGCCACTACTGTGGCTTGTATGCCAGTCTAGCCACTACTGTGGCTTCCCCGCCAATCATACAGATGACCACACATAATGTGTGAATACGTCTAGCCACTACTGTGACCTACATGTCAGTCTAGCCACTACTGTGACCGACATGCCAGTCTAGCCACTACTGTGACCGACATGCCAGTCTAGCCACTACTGTGACCTACATGCCAATCTAGCCACTACTGTGACCTACATGACAGTCTAGCCACTACTGTGACCTACATGCCAGTCTAGCCACTACTGTGGCTTGTATGCCAGTCTAGCCACTACTGTGGCTTGTATGCCAGTCTAGCCGCTACTGTGGCTTCCCCACCAATCATACAGATGACCACACATAATATGTGAATACGTCTAGCCACTACTGCGGCTTGCACGCAAATCATACAGATGATACACATAAAATGTGAATACTGTTCTTACTAGTACTGATGAATACACAATCTGCCTTGTTGGGGGTATTGGTGACATTCGGATTTGCAAAGTTTGTGTATGCTCCAAGAACTGGTCCACTAAGCCACCTCCATGGTCCACCTGTTCCATTGTTATCTGTTCAGCAGAAGAGGCATACATGTGAATTAACTTCATCAGCCGGTAATAAAACACAACTAATACAAATTAATACATGAAGAAGTACTAAGATTGGAGAATATCATGACAAATGGAAAGATCAGTGGGAAAAGAGACAGAGGCAGACCAAGAGAAATGATGGATGGACTGAGATAGATGCTGGGAGGGATATAATTAGCACAGTTGATCCAGAGCACCAAGGACCGAGATCTATGGAAAGACATTAATGCCTATGCCGGCTGGGGAGGCAGATGATGATGATGATGATGATGATGATTAGTACTAATTGGAACTGAGGTTGAAAAATATAATAGAACAGAAGCAGAGATTTAAGTATGCAATGAACAAAAGAAAATTCCTTCATGAGGGTGAGGGGTGAAGATCATTGGGACAATCTGAAAGATTAGGATGTTTGTGTTAGAATGATGGAGGAATGTGATGCTAAATTGATTGACAAAGTAACATGGAGCCGGCTCCATGGCCGAGGAGTTAGCAGCTTTCTCCGCTAACACCGAATACTCTCGTCACGTGACGCGACGAGAATTAGCAGTGGTTCGAATCGCAAAAGTGACTTATGAGAGTATGGAGCCGGTCGCTCAGAAAGTCGTGGCGTGCTGATGAGCGTAATCTAGCCTAGGAATCAACATACAGCTGAAAGATGCTGGTGTTGACCGCAATATCCTGAAACAGGATGGAAACGCGGGAAAAAAAAAGTAACATGGACTATGTATGCACCAGAAACCTATTAAATATAACAGAAATAAATGTATTTGTTACCAAAATTGTTTAAGTGACAACAGAAGAACAGAAGCTATGGATATTTGATCTTCTGAATGATGGTGTGTAGAAATCTTGAGAACTTTTGGAATTCAGTTAATATAAGAAAACAATGAAGAACATTTTATGAAATAAGTCCTTGTGGTTGGAAGTTAGAAATAGAATCCTTGCATGTTACATAAAACCAGTTATAACATATGGTTGCGAATCCTGGACAATTAGTAAATAGGTGGGGGGAAAAATGTTTATAGAAGAATGCTGAAAATTCATTGGACGGTCAAAATGAGCAATCTGGACACTTTGAGGGAGGTTGAGTTATAAAGACAACTTATAACAAACATCAGAAAATTGGAACATGTGATAACCTGAAAGATTTATATAAACAGAGACAGAGGAAGACGGTGAGAAAACATTCTTGACAGTCTTTATTACGGCATGAAATGGAGTCAACACATGAATTGATCAATGCTGTTAAAGATCACAATTTGTGAAGAAGCTGGCAGGGCACTTAATGATGATAAGAAAACACCCTTAATTATAAAACGCATAAAATAAAATAGTTTATACTGTAATCTTACACTTGTTATATAATTAATAATACTGAGAGAAAAATATGCTGGACAGATAATATACAAAAAGGAACAGGACAAATCCTGATGGAAATTTAAATGCTGAAAAGAGACAAGGCAGATAAAGATCATAACTCAAGGGTTAATGTGTGGTACCATGCAAAGACCCCTTTTTAACAACTGTAGATATGTGCAAGCTTCAATATCATTATCATATGTCAAGGTCAACTGGGTTGTCCAAAATCATACTTACTGGAAATGTCCCAAGAAAACAAAACAGAGAACATTACATTCTTATGATAGATAATATCAGGACAAAACATGATGCCCGAGTGTTGCCGGGGCCCATACGGGGGAGCAAAGAATAGTAACACTGTTGCCTACCATGCACGTCGTAAGAGGCGACTAAGGAGGCTATGGTTCCGTCGCCCTGCTACTGAGTGAGTGCGTGGCGCGACACTGTGAGCTGTGAATTTCACGTGGAATGCTTTTGCATCTGTCCGCAGTTGTTTTTCGTGTGAACTGCATGTTCGGAACGATGACGGCCGGCTGTTGCTGGATTGACTGGTTTGCCTTTTCGGTTCACGAGTGCATTTTTCAGGAGACTCCTGGGAGTTGTCGCTGTAGCTATGGAGTTCATGCTTTGTGCGGCGCTTTCTGTGGGTCGCCCTGCAGAAAGAGACCGAGCCATATGGGATAAAACCCCGGTCAATGTAGTCTTTCTGGTGACTGCCGTTTTCATCGACGATGAACTGTATTTTTCGTGGAGGACTTTTGTGTTGGCATTCTGGCGGCGGCATTATGCACAGTGTACCTGTGCGGGCTGTTGGCTTGCCGACACTCCTGTCTATTCCATTGTTCACATAGGGCAGTGAGGAGCATTTTGTGATATTCACTGGCACAGGAACGGAGCAATATGGGGATGACCCCGTTGCCATGAAGTTGGAACCGCGACTAACTAACTAACTAACTAAACCATGATGGAAATTGAAATGCTAGCATGAGACTAACATATATATATATATATATATATATATATATATATAATATTATATAATATATATATATATATACATATACATATATATATATATATATATATATATATATATATATATATATATATATATAATATATTTATATATATATATATATATAATATATATATATATATATCTATATATATATATATATATATATATATATATATAAACAAGTCATACACAGTGCAATAACGTTTTAGGTTTTTATATTAAAGTATTAATGTCAAAAGCCCTTTTATCCCATTTGGCTCGATCTCTCCTCAGTTTTTCGTTGTTCATGATTTGCAGTCTCCGTGGCACAGTGGTTATGCTACTGCCTCGTCTCTAAAGGTTTTGGGTTCTACATTGTTCGGTTCATGAGTGCAATTTTCTCGGACTTCTGGGGGTCATCGCTGGAGGCTAGCCTCTCCAGGAGGGGTGAAGAGCGAAAATTAGTAGCCTGCCGATGACCCGCAGACTACACAAGTCAATCCCCACCTCCACGTGGTGCAGACCGAGCAACCATGACCGCGAGGTCATGGGCTAATGGGGCTATGGCTCGCCATAAGGATGGACTCCCTGTTGGTCAGATTAGTGTTCTAAACCTGCGACTGGCCTAGCAAGCCGGCAGGGGATCTTCATACTGCTCGTAGAAAAACTAAGAAGTATAAACGGACTGACCCAAACGGCTATCGACCCGGCAATGTTAAGGACTACGAGATAGATCAGCGATTCAAAAACTAGGCACAATGAACGTCTGTGGTTTCAATAGTAAAGAAGAAGAGCTTATAGAAACAATGGAGGAGAGGAAAATTGGAATGATGGGAATAGCGGACACCAGAACAAAGGGGAAAGGATGCAAGGAGCTCCACCGCAGTTACACGTTTGTTTACTCTGGAGTAGAACAGCAAGAAATGGCAAGACACGGTGTGGGAATAGTCATCGAACCACGGCTAGAATGAGGAATACTAGAAATAATATATATATCAGAAAGAATCATAACAGTGAGAATAAAAGAACGAACAATTACAACATATGTACAGATATACGCACCATGTAATGCAAACAATAATGAGCAGAATGCGAGGACTTCTACGAAGACATACATGACGCGCTAAATAAAATAGATAAGCAGGACAACATCATAGTTATGGGAGACTTCAATGCAAGACTAGGACATAACAGAGTGGGCATAGAAAAACATCTGGGAGCATTTGGAGACCATCAAAATGAAAGGAATGATAACGGAAGTAGACTGATAAAGCTTTGCAGCCAACACGACCTCTATATAACAAACACATTCTATAAACATAAAGATTCGCAAGTATACACCTGGTATAAATGGAACGATTTAGATACTAAAAGCCAAATTGATTTATATTAACAAGAAATAACAGAAAGAGAAATATATTAGATGCAAGGGCAGTGCCCAATTTCAGTATAAACACAGATCATAAAGCAGTCGTTGCCACAATAAGAACCATCAGAAGAAGAAACAAAGAGCAGGAAAATACATGCCATGCGAATCAGTAAACTTAAAAAACCTTAAAGACGAGGCAGTAAGGGGAAATTATGAGAAAGAACTAGCTGAACTCTTCGTAAAATTACCTACAGAAAGGAAAACAGTGGAAGAAGAATGGGCGATGTTCAAATCAAGCATTTTAAATACTGCAAAAATAACATGCGGAACCACGAAAAAACGCAAAACACGGATAAAGAAAATAACAAGTTGGTGGAACGCAGAAGTAAAGAAAGCGGTAAAAGAAAAAAAGGAACAATACAAAAAGTGGTTGAAGAGCAAACAGGAATATGATCACAGAGAATATAGAATAGCGAGAAGACATGTGAGTAGAATAGTAAAGAGGGAAAAACAAAAAGACTGGGAAGAGTATGGAGAAACCCTAAATAAAAACTACAAGGAGGCAACTAGAAACTTCTACAAAAGATAAGTGCAATGCGAACCAGAAGAGAACCCTTTGACCCAACTGAAATAATTAACAGCGAAAATGGAGAACCAATAAGTGAACAAACACAGATCCTAATAAGATGGAAGCAGTATTTCGAACAACTTCTCAACATCCCATCAGATGTCATAGGAATTCAAGAGACCTACACAGATGTCACCGAAGAACTAGAACCAGACATACTGAAAGAAGAAATTATAGAAGCCATCAGATTAGCCCCATTGAACAAATCACCGGGACAGGATGAAATACCAAATGAACTAATTAAAGCAGCAAGAGAAGTAGGAACAGCTTGGCTACATAGACTATTCAACCATGTTTGGGTAGAACAACAGACACCACGAGACTGGGGAAACTGCCATAATTATCCCAATTTGGAAAAACAAAGGCAGCAAAAGAGACTGCACACAATACAGAGGCATTTCACTGTTGAGTCATACTGGGAAAATATTTTGCAAAATTCTTGAAAAAAGATTACGAACTACTTTAGAACCCCAGCTAAGCGAAACGCAACTTGGATTTAGGAAAAACAAAGGATGCACAGACGCCATTTTTGCTCTTAGACAACTTATAGAAAAATCAATCGAATTCAATGAAACACTCTACTTAGCCTTTGTCGACCAAGAAAAGGCATTTGATAGGGTAGATAGAAACAAGCTGTGGGAAATCCTTAAACAATATGGAGTGAGTACACATCTAACAAACCTATGTAGAAGTTTATACAACAACAGTGAATGCATAGTGAGAGCAACTGGAGGACACTCAGAACCCTTCACCATAAGATCTGGAGTACGACAAGGTTGTGTCCTGTCCCCTCTCTTGTTCATAACATATATAGACAACATATGTAAAGAAACCAGCCAAGCAGAGACAGCAAGAATACCGCGTGACGAGAACACAGAAGAAGAACCATCTGCAAATCTAACCATTAGAGAACTCCTGTTTGCGGACGACCAAGCACTAATAGCAAAATCAGAAGCTGAATTACAAGACCACATGAATAGTCTAAACGAAATGTGTAGGGAACATAACATGAAAATTAGCACAAGCAAAACAGAGGTAATGACTATAACTAAAGAAGAACAAACAGCAACAATTCACCTAAACGAACATCCCTTGAAACAAGTAAAGAGTTTCAAGTACCTAGGAAGTATAATATCATCAAATGGCAGATCAGAAGACGAGATCGAAAATAGGTGCAATAAGGCAAATCAACTCATTGGACAAATGGCACCAATACTAAAGAACAAACATGTATCAATAACTACTAAGAAAGCACTTTACAACACAATCTTCCTACCAACTCTGTGCTACCAATGCCAAACCTGGACAATGACAGAAAAAGAGAAAAGAAAAATCACAACAACAGAAATGAGGTTCCTGAGAAGAATACTCAACGTATCAAGAAGAGATAAGATCAGAAATGAAGAAATCAGGACTAAAGTGGGGGTTAAAGCAGCACTAGATTTTATTAGAAAGCAGCAAGTCAAATGGTTTGGCCATGCAAGTAGGTTACCAGTCAACAGCATGCCACAACAAGCAATGATGTACAGACCAGATGGAAACAGAGGAAGAGGCCGACCACGTAAACGTTGGACGGAGGGAATAGCAGAAACCATGGGAATGTCGATATACGAAGCCCATAACCGGGCACTCTCACGAAGTTTATACTTCACCTCGACACCGCAAGCTATAAGAGGAACATGATGAGATGATGATGAGATGAGTAGTACAAATATATATGATTTTACATAAGGATGTAGTGATGTTAAAAAAATAACAATTTAATTGCATGTCCCTCACAGGATGTAGCAGTCAACCCCAGCATTTTGGCTGTTCGTGATTCCTGGGCAAGTTTTACTTAAGTTCAGTAATTTGTCATTGCTTTCTGGTGACCGGCATCTATACCTTTTTCGTATATAACCAGCACCACACTGTTTCGGGATTACGAATCGCGTCCGTAACTATTTCACCACAGAGTTCGGTGTAGTGATGTTAGGGTAGGATAATCGACGATAGAACTGGTCGAAAGTATCACAGGCAAGGACAGTTTCAGCAGGTAGTTAACTAGCTCACAACAAATGACAGTCAGTTTCCCAGCCTTTGGTTTCTACTGGGAGAGGCTGGATTCCTTACAAACGTATCAGTACAGCATTTTAAATTGTTCGTTAAAATTATAGTTGCATTATTACAGTGATTCTCCACCTGGACTCACACTAGAGAGTATAGATGGTTTATTTTATTGTTTCAGTAGCCTGTTCGTTATGAATGCACGTACTTCATCCTCTACCACGCTCTCCAACCCCCCCCCCCCCCACACACACACACACACAAAACAGACACCACACACAGTATACTCCAACCACCCCCACACACACCCAGTCGACCACACACACACACACACACACACACACACACACACACACACACACACACATCACATCACATCACAAACCAGTTAAGCCAATCCAGAAGTTTTCTGGGTGGGTATCCGACTTGGCGGCGTCTAGAAGTGCTTGCCTCAATGCAGTGTGAACTGCGCTTCTGCAACATAATGGTAAAATCAAATAGAATACAGTTATTTACTTCCAGAAAGACATCATTCAGTCAAAACTGTTATAAGCGGCACAGTAATATCGGTAGTTTTTTTTTTTTTTTTTTTTTTTGGGGGGGGGGGGGGGGGGGGTCCTTTCCTTCTTTTGCTATTTAATGTGAATTCAATTTTATTTTAAATTCTTCATTTGTCCGGTAGTGTGGCGGTTGAGTTATGTCTGTTTAAAGCAGAGGCGAATATTTGTTTCTTTTGATTAGTTCATCTGATTTCATCACGGAATTTGATGTCTGGGTATGTCTTCCCATGGCAATATTAACATAACCCAGTGGTAACAAAGATAGTCCTGTTGTAAAAGTTCCCATAACTCATCCATTTTCCAAAGTAGCATTATAGTAATAATTTATATAACAATTTCCCTTAGCGGTAATATAAAAAGCGAAGAGTAGTAATGCTAATGGTACCAGTAGCAGTATGATTATGTGTCTGTTTGGCCTTTCCTCTGAGTTTTGAGTGTCCGCTAGATCCTCTGGTCACTCCCTGCAGCACCACTATCTCCAAGCCGTGATGATCTACCCGTTCGTCTGCTCTATACACACGATCGCAAAGGCCTCTGACCATGTTTGCCTTATCATGCACCAGTACCCCACTGAGCGGTGCAGACACAGTCAATCTGTCCGCCTGCTCATTTCCCACCACACCAACAAACATCCAACACATGCTATCTTTTATTGTTGAATGGAAGCCTGGCACTCTGCCCGAAGCATGTCTGTCTTCACCTTTCTCATAATATTTTGTGAAATCACAACATGCGTGTTACAATCACGACATGCGTGTGCTGAACCCAGCAGAACGCCGCCGTGACTTCCTCCACCTTCATTCTCAGACTAGATGACATGGTATCATATGCCAGGCTCTCCTGTACCAAACACAGTACACCAACCTTCACCACAAGCCCCCAAGCACTTCTTGCACCTCTTAGCACAGAACCAACGCCCGGCCACAAATTGTCGTGGATCAATTGTTGATAGTTCACCGCCCATTCATTTCAGTCTGCAGGCCAATCCATGCAGTCTGATCCAATGTTATTATGACCCTGCACATGTCTGACATTTCCACTGGCATTCTGACCCATCCTATCCTCTCCAAATGTTCTGAAGCATGCACATTTCTCTTATTTTGACCCTGCCTGAGTGATCCATGAATTTCCTCTGATCAGCCTATAGCCCTTAACCTTAACTGTGTCAAGGGCGTCATGCAAGGAGTATTCCGTATTTGCTGTCTCTCGGTGATATGGTTTAGCCTGCAGCACCTTGAGTCTATCTGAAATCAATTGCAAGGCTAGAATGTAATGGATACACACTGTCAGCATGCCTCTTGTACATCCCAGTATTATCCGCATGGCTTCATTCTGCACGCGCTCTAGTTTCATCAGCTCTTTGACACTGTGAGCAGTTCCAATCCATACTCATTTATTGAGAAGATAGTTTGCAAAATCAATAAATGTCCCATAGTAGTAATATAGTAATAGTGTATATAACTCAACCATTTATTTTGTTTGTACTGTAGTAATAACCTTATCTTATGTTAAGCATCATCATCATATGCCCTGCCAACTAGCGTGGGTATTCATGTCTCCCTACAGATCTCAGTCTTTAGTGTTCTGGATCAACTCTTCTGGTGATATACCTCCATGCCACCATCAAGTATAATTTCTCTTCAGCCTGCCTCTGCTTCTTCTCTTATTGATCTTCCCAGTCATAACAATATTTTCCAATGCATTTCTTTTCATTATTTGACCAAAGAAAGATGTTAATCTCTGATTTATAGTTCCTTACATTACAGACATTAGCTTCTTCCAGGTTATCATTATTAGTCAGTCTGGCAGTCCAGGTATTTGCAAAATTAGTCTCAACCATAGGAATCCGTTGCTTTCAAGCTCTTTCTACTTCGTTCATTCACACTGCATTATTCTCTGGCATACAGCAAAACATGATCTGTTAGAGACGTTCATTTGAAACCTGTTCCAATGGCTTTATTACAAAAGCATGAAAGAAACATTAACAGGTGTGGTAGAATTAAACAAAGCATTCATTTTGAATAAATTATGCACCATGAGTTGGTCAGAAGAGTTCGTCGTAAGCATTCAGGCAAGCATCCCATTGCTTAGGTAGACGGCGAATGCCGTCCGCAAAAAAATATTGTGGTTGCTCACTGAACGAAGTGTTTACCGCGTTCATTGCGTCTGCATCTGTGTGAAATCGTTGACCCTTGAGAGCTTTTTGTTTTAGAGGTACGAACAAATGAAAATCACATGCTGACACTTCAGGACAATAGGCTGGATGTTGCAGAATTTACCACTTCTTCCTTGCTAATGCTTCCTGCACAATCTAGCGACATGCGGACGAGCATTATCGTGCAACAAAATCACACCGCGAGAAAGCATGCCGATTCGTTTATTCTTGATGACTTTTTGCAGCTTGTCTAGTGTTTGCAAGTAGTGGGTAGAGTTGATGTTGACTCCAGGTTCTTTAAAGTTGGCCAACAATGGCCCTTCGTGGTAAATAAAAAATAATGCGCTCAGCATAATCTTACCAGCGGAAACCTGTAACGTGAATTTTTTGGCTTTTGGTGATCCAGCATGCTGCCATTGCATGCTCTCTCTCTCTCTCTCTCTCTCTCTCTCTCCTCTCTCTCTCTCTCTCCTCTCTCTCTCTCTCTCTCTCTCTTCTCTCTCTCTCTCTCTCTCTCTCTCTCTGGCTGCTCGGCTCAAAGTGATGGACACCATGATCCATCGTCTGCCACTATGCGGAAGAGAAACGCATCACCTTTCACTCTGTAACGCAGAAAGTGGTTCAAACATCATCCCTGTTGTTCCTCTTTTTGGTGGTCGGTGGTCAACATCCGTGGTACCCACTGTGAACACACCTTCCGATCATGTTCAACGTACGCAATTACGCACGGTACGGCACGAACGGATTTCAAGTGAACGCCCCTTATATTTAAAATTACAGTACTCTCTTTGACATTAAATGATATTCAATGATACTTATTTTTGTATGTGAAAGTAAGTAATTCATTCTTTTCTTAACTGATTGGGGCATACTGGATATATGATGAAGTAAAAAGTAAAGAAAAGGAACGCCGCGCTAACATTCCAGAATACTTTCTCGTGTACATATCTGATGGGCTTATTAGAGAAATAGTTTATATCATGTTTGTCAACGTCTATTCAAATATGAGTAAGATAACACAAGGTGGAATGACAACCTAATGGAAGGTGAAACTGACCCACAGCTGGCAATTAAAACCGCCCAGGCATGACGCAAACAGTCAGTGTTATCACAGAGTTGTAACACTGGCAGTCTACTCTGAGAGCCTAATTGTTCCTTTGACACAGCTCAAGGGAACCACCGAAGCGTGAACAACATATTGGCCCAGGTGGAGAAAATAGTCCATCCATCCATCACGTGCCATACCGGTAAGCGTGAGCGGTAATGTTCTGCCATCTCACTCGATCACCAGAATCGTGGATCAGCTCTGTGTTTCTATCTCGACCATGCCACAAGGTCAAGCCATCCAGGTACTTGTTTCTAGGTCTTCCCCTTGGTCTGTTCCCCTCGATCTTACCAGTTGTCACCAAGTTCTCCAATTCATTTCTTCTCATAACATGCCCAAAATAGTTTGAGTGTCTACGTCTAATGTTTCTAATCAGTTTACGATCTTCATTTGTTTCTTGAAGAACTTGTCCTTTGGTCTTTCTGGCTGTCCATGGTATTCTTTGCATTTTCCTCAGAAACCACAATTCTACAGCCATCAGATGTTTTTTAGCCTGACTGCTCATTGTCCAAGCTTCACATCCATATAAAAGTACAGGTTCTATGTAGCATTTCAACACTCTTTCAATTGACATCTTTTTATTGGTCAGTATGTTTTTCATCTTGCTAAAGGCTACTTTTGAAATGGCGATTCTTGTTCTAATCTTTTCAAGGCATCTCCCATCAGATGTTATTACTGTTCCGAGATAATTGTACCTATTCACTTGTTGAAAAATATTCCCATTTACTTGTATATTACATTGTGGTATTTCGTTCTTCCTAGTGACGACCATAATTTGTGTCTTTTTACAATTTAATTCTAACCCTTGTTGTTCACTGTGTGTAACAACCGCATCTACTAAATTTTGCAGGTCCTGTTCATTGTCTGCAATCAAGACTGTATAATCTGCATATCTAATGTTAATGATGCATCGTCCCTCAATGTTGATTCCTTCCATATCTTCAATATTTCTGAAAATACTTTCACTGTACAGGGAAAACAGATCTGGAGACATTACACATCCCTGTCTCACACCTCTCTTAATAGACTGATATTGGCTTACTTCATTATCAACTCTTATAGCAGCTTGTTGTTTTCAATATATGTTTTTTACAAGTCTAAGGTCATTACCATCAATCTGTAGATCCTCAAGCATCCTTATCATGTTGACATGTCTCACTTTATCGAAAGCCTTTGTGTAGTCAATAAAGCAAAGGTGTAGATCTTTGTTTACTTCTATAGAACGTTCGATTACGGTTCTCAGTATATACACAGCATTTACTGTACCCTTGCCTTCTACAAACCCACATTGTTCCTCTCCTACTTCAGGTTGTATTTTCCTCCTAACTCTTTGCATGATAATTCTTAGCAAAATCTTCGTGATGTGACTCATTATACTAATTGTTCGATGTTGATCACATTCCAAGGCTCCTGATTTCTTTGGGATTGCAATAAATACAGAATTACATAACTCCTTAGGTATATTTCCAGTATCATATATTGTATTAAGCAGACTGGTAACTTTATCTATTCCATATTCTTCTAAAGCATTAATCATTTCTGTTGTGATGCTGTCTGAACCGGGGGTCTTGCCAGATTTCATATGGTTAAGAGCATTCTGAACCTCCATCTTCAAAATTGCTGGTCCCTTCATTATTATTTTGAACATCTACTGTCGTCTCTGTTATCGTCATAAAGGTTTTTCACATAATCTGGACCATACCATGTAAGATCTTATCTTTTTCTATTATGACTCTTCCATCATTTGTCCTTTAGGCAGCCTGCTGATGTACGTGTTCTTTGATTAGTAAGCTCCTGAATTCATTTGTGGCATTAGTTTCGCATTTTTTTTACTATTGTGTTGTTTTTTTTAATTTCTCTGCAATTTTTTCTCAAGCCATGTTTCTTTTACCTCCTTACATAAGGTTCTGACTTTTCTGTGAATTTTCTTCATATTTGGCAGGATTATTTTTGTTCTGTCTTCTTGTTTCCATTAGTTGTAAAATTTCTTCAGTCATCCATGTCTTACGGTCCACTTTCTTTATTTTTGGAATAGTTTTTTCTGCTGCACAACTGATGAATTCTTCAGCATTTCCCCATTGATCATCTACATCTTGAAATAGGATCTCTAGATCAGACAATAAATCAAATTTGTTTCTTTACTTCTATGTTAAAATTATTCTTGTATTTCTTTGTCAGTTTTCAATATGCACAAGTCATATTTAGGGTTTCCTGCTTTATACTTGACTTTCTTTAACTTTACCCTCAATGTGCCTGTAATTAATCTCTGATCACTGTAACAGTCTGCATTTGGAACTGTTTTTACGACTGTTAACGCATTTCGAAACCTTCTGCTAATTAGGATGTAATCTATCTGGTTTTTAATCCTGCTGTCTGGACTCCTCCATGTCCATAATCTTCTAGGATGCTGTTTTAAAACCCGGG
>JACEFZ010020596.1:0-15286 GCA_014155875.1 Cepaea nemoralis | reverse complement strand
AGGCTGGAGACTCTCACAACTGTTTACCCTTTTCGGGGTCCTTCCTTTTGAAAGTAGGAACAAGCTGAAGTCTCGACAAGGCTTCCAGAAAGTATGTTGAAGACGAGCCATGCCCAAGTTTTGGGCCATGCCAGGTCTAAGGGTAGATCTCTACCAGATGAGCCACAGCTAGCCCGAAAAAATACCATCGTTTTTCCCAAAACCCCTCGCCATCATCCTCGATCGCTAGGATCGGTCAGTTTGTATTCTGGACTAAAACCCAACCTAAATTCAGACCCACCCATCCTTTCTGAGACATGAAGGATACCTCCCCAAATTCCGCTCAGGGAACTATTTCCCTTTGTAGGAACTTTTACTTAGCATTGTGACCAGGGATCACAGGACATTTTCCCACGAACATTAGTCTGGTTCCACGGAGACCTGTTGTTAGCCAAACGTACCGGGAGGGAAAGCAATGAGGACTTATGATTTGGTGAGCGATATGTGGACAGAACGGACCTTGACTACAGCCTGGTCTATGATGTAAAGCCATGATGCTCTGTGTCTGAAATGAACTTTATCCTTATTGTGTCTGTTTAGAACTATCTGTTTTAACTGCCTTAATGTTTTCCTGTGCTGTTCTTTATTAGGTTAATAAATCACGTTTTAGTTTATTCCAACGATCACCGTGTTATCTATGGATCGACCAGAAAGATACATCAGGGAATAGGTCCCGAGGTCGTAAGAGAGAGTGACAGTGAGTCCGGGGAACGGAGGAGGGTTGGCAAGCAAAGACCTATCCCAGCCAGGGCGAAAGAATAATTTTTGGAACATTGTGACGTAGTTATTTGGGACCCTCCACGTAGCTTGTTACAGATTGTTTGTTGTGCTTTTGATATGACTAGTTTTCTTTGTCGGTCTCCCTGGCCTAGTGGTTAATGTCTTTCTCCGTAATCCCGTATATTCTCGAGCGTAACGTAACCTGCGCAAGAATCGATAGTGGTTCTCGCCGCGTTGGTAACTTACGGGGTATGTGAGCCGGTCGCTCAGAAAGCAATGGCAAACTACTGAGCGTAATCTTGCCTAGTACATCAACAGCAGCTGAAAAATGCTGATGTTGACTGCAACGTCCCTGTAAGGGATATGTTACAAAAAAGTTTTCTTTAAGCGTATTGCTTAATGTCATAGTATGCTTCAGGTATAAAGTGTTACCCCATAGTGAATGTTATGTGATACTACCATGGTTGCGTTTAAAGCATAAGTTTAGTTTAGTTTAGTCGTTGGATCAACATCCCAGCACACGGTTTAACCCATATGTGCTCCGTTTTCCTCCTAACTCAAACATGAGTCTGGAGAAACTCAGCTCAATGCACGAACTCCGTTGCATCGGCGAGGATCCTGAAATACTTTGGGTAGATTTTTAACTGGAAACTTTGCCCGGGCAGCGCCGTTAGGCTACTCTTTTTCGATTTCCAACTGCCAAGGGATTGTTTATGTGCGCAACAATACACACGGGCGCCCGATCTCACTACCCAGAGACCAGGGGAAGTTTTATTACTGGAAGTCCGGGTGGATTTTTTAAATAAATCCCGGTCCTCACCGGGCCTGAACCCGAGACCTCCAGCACTCGAGGCGGACACCATACCTCGAGACCACTCAGCCCCCGACTGAAGCATTAACGTGTTCATGTGTATATCTTACTCAAACTAGGTGGCGGGTATATGGTGTGCATAGCCATTATAAGTGCGTGATGAAAGTGCGTTCATCGAAGCTCAACTGATGATGACGCAGAAACTTATCACCGGCAGTTAAGTCTGAAGATCAGGCACTCTTATATTAACACCACCTGAACACTTAATCTGCTGAAACAACTTTGGATGAGGAGCGGACTGCAAAGAAACCTTGAGTCTGAATGAAGAGACATTCCTCATGACGTGACCGTTAATGGGAAGGCAGCATTTGTAAGTGAGATAGAGGACAGAGAGATAGAGATAGGAGAGAAAAAAGAAAAAGCGAATGAATCTGAGAGAGACATTGTCAGACAGCATCACAATATAATTATTGAAGCAATATATATATATATATTATATAATATATATATAATATATATATATATATATATATATATATTACTATATATATATATATATATATATATATATATATATATATATATATATATATATATATATATATCTCATATATATATATATATATATGATTTTAGGATAGAAATATAGAGATTTTTATATTTGTAGAACTTTGAACTACCACATGCTTGATCGGGTCTATCCCTAGCTCTCAAACAGAGCACCAGGTTACTTGAAGATCATGTTCAGTGACAACGAGGAGGACACCTGGTGGAGAAAAGACTGCATTCGCAAAGAACACTGTCTCAGCTGATTCAAGGCGGAATCTCATAACTGAGACATGGACTCCAGTCATCACCCAAGTAACCTTAGAAGTTGTGTACATGCTTTTCATCACTACATATATGTGAATGTATCACTTCTTAAATTTCAACAATTTGACTATCGTCATACCGACAACCATAATGTTTTAAATTATATATCTTGTTAGATAATAAATTCAGTAGTAGGTAGCTTCACTCATAGTTCTATCTTAATATTTCCCAAGTGTACGTAATTGTATATGTGTATCTGTTAAGTATGTGACTTGGTATGGGGAATCATTTTACCCAGGGAAAAGAGATTGTCAGGAAGGAAACCTGTCCTGTCTGATATTAATTTAATAGAAGTAAATCTAGGCATCTAACCTCCTCATTCCCACTCTTTGGGATACCAAGACCAGCTACTTTTTACCTTTGTATGAGCCATTTGCAGCTGTGTGATTGTGTATCCAGGGACTTGGTCTTTATTCAGCCTATAAAAGACATGTGTCCTGAGTTTGGTTGCTTGAGTTGTGAGCTTCGGGGAAGGTTAACCCGCACCCTCTACAACGCCAGTGTGAGAGTTAACTCAGTTAGCTAAACAATAGGAGATCCATATTGTTCCTCTATATAAAACCTATGACAGATGTCCATGATTGACATCACTAAGATTGGCTTGATTCGCTATAACTCTTAAGAAAGTTTATTATGTCTTTGGAAAGCGTGTGGTGATGTTGTTTACACACTAAATAATACGACTTTAAGAGTATGATTTTGTTGTTTATACACTAAAACATAAAACATCACGTCCACAACAAACAATAATACTCGCCACAACAGACAAAAGGGTGGTCTCTTTTAAAATACACTGTCAGCGTCTCAGAAAAGCACAGCCACCCTTAGTTCGTCATTCTACACGCTACAGTGAGTTTCTTCACATGCATTCAGAGATATCAAACGTCGCATGTGGTTTACTACCATTTATTTATGCATAACAGCAACCATACTACCTGGTTTCTGTTAGCGCCGAACGTTGGGCTGCGCTTACCAAACCCGACACCCCACATTGTGCCAACGGCTTCGGGCGGAAGAGCGCAATTGGGAGGGTACAAGCCTTACCCTGGTGAGAGGAAATGCAAGCTAAAGACAAAATTGTCATGGCAGGGCAGACCAGGCCCTAAGCCTTGGTTGGCGACTGGTCTAGGATCGAAGCTCCGACAGGCGGACAGTTAGAGCATGGGCAACACATGATCTCTATATTTTAGCTCAGGCTTTGTGCTATGGAGAGGCAATAACTCCATCCCTGGTCTTAACTGGTCTCGGAATCAAAGCGAGAGGCAACTGTTACGGGTTGTCGGTGATTTCAATGCTCGTGTGGGTAAGGACTCGAGTTCATGGCCAGTGTGCCATGGAAAATACAACATTGGTCGCATAAATGAAAATGGGCAAAGGCTGCTGGAGCATTGCACCAGTAATGACCTATGTATTACAAACTCTTTTTTTAAAACAAAAGAGATGCATAAGGTCACATGGAAACATCCAAGATCCGGCCATTGGCACCAGCTGGACTTCATCATCACACGGAGACAACATCTGAACCATATATCATTGACTCGTAGTTACCACAGTGCTGACTGTGATACAGATCATTCTTTGGTTGTTGCAAGAGTTAGACTGAGACCAAAGAGAATCTACACAGCTAAACACAAATATAGCCCCAGGATTAATATTATTAACACTCATGATCCTGAAAAGTGCTTTCAGTTTCAACAGCAACTTGAAGACGCTTTCACTGATACACCAGAAAATTGTACAGTAAATGAAAAGTGGGGTCAAATTAAGGAAACTCTTTATAAAACTGCCGTAGGGGTTTACGGCACTGTGGATCATAAGAGGCAGGACTGGTTTGCAGCCAACAGCGAGACTCTGCAGCCCTTGATTGATAAGAAGAAGAAAGCTCTCTTAAGAAACAAGGAAAGACCAACGCGTAACACTCTGAGTGAGCTAAGGCAAGCTAGGAAGGATGTGCAAAAGGCTGCTAGGCAGTGTGCAAATGATTATTGGATCAAGTTATGTGAGTCCATTCAAATCGCAAGTGATAAGGGAGACATACGAAGCATGTATGAAGGAATAAAGAAAGCCTGTGGTCCAGTGATCAAAAGAAGTGCACCGCTGAAAACCTTGACTGGAGAAGTCATCACTGATAAGAAACAGCAGATGGACAGATGGGTAGAGCACTATTTGGAGCTTTACTCAAGTGAGACCAAACTAGCGGATGATGCCCTCAACGCCATAGAGGCTCTACCAACTCTTGACCACCTGGACACACTTCCCACCATAACAGAAGTTAAGTGTGCTATAAATGAACTTGCATCTGGCAAGGCTCCATGTAAGGACGGGATTCCAATAGAGGTTATCAGGAGTGGGCAAGACACACTCACTCTACAGATCCACCAGCTAATAGAGCTATGCTGGCGTGAAGGACAAGTCCCACAGGATTTCAAAGATTCAAACATCATAACGCTGTACAAGAACAAGGGTGATCGGAGCGACTGTAACAACTATAGGGTATCTCACTTCTGTGTATTGTTGGAAAAGTATTTCCCAGAATTGTTCTGCGCAGACTTCAAGTCCTAGGAGATCAAGTCTACCCCGAATCACAGTGTGGCTTTCGACAGAACCGGTCTACCACTGATATGATATTCTCATTGCGACAAATGCAAGAAAAATGCCGTGAACAGAATCAACCACTGTTTATTGCCTTCATCGACCTCACAAAGGCATTTGATTTGGTCAGTCGTGAGGGTCTGTTCAAGGCACTAAAGAAGATTGGCTGCCCACCAACTCTTCTGTCCATTGTGGAATCGTTCCACACAGGCATGAAGGGTATAATCAAGTTTGATGGTGCAACTTCTGCAGAATTTGAAATAAATAGTGGAGTTAAGCGAGGTTGTGTACTAGCTCCCACCCTCTTTGGAATATACTTTTCACTTCTACTGAAATATGCATTTCGTGATCAGGATGGTGGTATATACATTCACTCACGCTCAGATGGCGGCCTCTACAATGCTCAGAGATTGAAGGCTAAGACCAAAATTAGGAGGGTACTGATCAGAGAGTTGCTTTTTGCAGATGATGCTGCAGTTACGACCCACTCTGAGGAAGAATTGCAATGTCTACTATCTGCATTCTCCAATGCTTGTTCTGAATTTGGTTTAACAATTAGCAAAAAGAAGACACAGATTATGTCACAAGGTGCACATGGGGTACCATCAATCTTTATTGACGACGCCGAACTAGAGATAGTAGACCATTTTACATATCTAGGATCAGTGGTAAATAGCAAATTATCCCTAGATCAGGAAATCAACATCCGGATTGGTAAGGCAGCAACAACAATGAACAGGTTAAGAAAAAGAGTCTGGGAGAACAGGAAGCTTACTGCCAAAACAAAAGTGTTGTCTATCAAGCCTGTGTCCTTAGTACTCTTCTCTATGGCAGTGAAACCTGGACAACTTACTCACACCAAGAGAACAATTTAAACAGCTTTCATATGCGGTGTCTGCGAAGAATTCTTGGTATTAAGTGGCAAGACAAAATCACAAATACTGAAGTATTGGAAAGATCAGGTTGTGTGACAGTTTATTCCATGCTCAGTCTTCGTAGACTTAGATGGATAGGACATCTTAGGAGGATGGATGATGGTAGAATACCAAAGGATATCTTTTTTGGTGAATTACAGATGGGTAAGAGATCTCAGGGTCGGCCTCTACTACGATACAAAGATGTATGTAAGCGGGACATGATTGATACAGGCATTGATAATGCACATTGGGAGCAAGTCGCCGCTGAACGTGTTGCATGGAGGGCAAATATCAGAAATGGAATAAAGTCAAAGGAGAAAGTTATTGCAGAAAAGTCACACACCAAGCGTTTGAGACGTAAGATGGTGCATGATAGTGGAAATGACCACGTGTTCACATGCACCCACTGTGAACGGACATTTACAGCGCAAATTGGCCTTATCAGTCACACTCGCTACCGCCATAGTTAAAAGTTATTATGCCTTTTTAGAGCACAAACTATCGTCTGTCAAGACGGCAAGGTGCCAATGAACAGCAACGTCAACAAGATGCGTGCATTGTACAACAATTCCCACACACATGGCAGTTAACTATCACATCATATACATTAATGTCAATTAACACTCAGCTATATCAGTCATGCAATCACCAAAACCCCGCACTCAGTACTCGCTATCTTAGCTCGGCAAGGCTAGCTCTCACACCCGCAATCAATACACTCGCTTCTCAAACACATGCGTCTTCCCTCTAACGTGTCCAGTCCCAGTCTGAAGCCTTCTAGTGTTCGGCCTGCTAGCCACGCGGTGCTTGACCGCGTGTATCCCGGGATAGTCGGGCTGTATCAGTTGTCACGCCGTCCTGGCTGTCCTGTCTTGTTGTCTCAGATCCTTCAGTGCAAGATTGAGTGTCGGTCAAGGACGTAGTCCTGTCTCTAAGTCCCTGTGTCCTGTTATGTCCTAGTTATAGCTGGGTCTTGTTGTTCCGTCTATGTCCTGTCTATGACATCTCTATTGTCCTGTCTATGCCATATATATATTGTCCTTTCTATGACATATCTCCTGTCGTGACTCTGATATCTCTATTGTCCTGTATACGTCCCCAATACGCTGACATCCTCTCCTTCTCCCCCGGTTTTGTGTTACTAAATTTCTTATTAGTCTGAACTAATTTGTCAGTGGGTTGTGGGAATTCGTCAGTCGTGACTGTTAGGTAATTTGTAAGGGTTTGATATACTGTTGAAACACACATGTCATCATCTTGCTCTTATCTAGATAACGGTTCGGGTTCATACAGGCAACAATAACTTCGTTCGCTATGATATAGAACATTTATTGTATTGAATATACAGGTGGCGCAGTGGGTTAACAGCCCGCGCTATATTACATCATATCACAGATAGTTAAACATTAACACATAGTTGTCATACAACAATCTAGCACACTATCTAGCCTATGTATATATATATATCTATGAATATCTATTGAGTCCCTCTCAGGCAGGCCTTGTTGCCTCTCTCAAGTCCGTCTGTCCTCTGCCGGTCTCCTCGTGTCCCAATCCGACACGGGCGGTAACTCTGTCCGAGTTCCTCGTGGACCCCGCATTAGGCGGGCCACATCAGTGTCCACGGAACCATGGACTCGATGACCAGTATTTCGAGAAGGCTCTAGATTACTCGGGTCCTGAGCGACTCCCTTCTATCCCTTGGGCTGGAGTTGCAGCCCTCTAATAATATATCTAAAGGTGAGGCGGTGACAGGATCCCCCCTCCCCCCTGATATGATTTGTTCTTGGGTAATTAGATCTGTTCTAATTCTGTCACCGAATCACTTAAAGTTGGTGTTTGTAGTTTGGTGGACAGTAACCTGGTAACCTACCTACTAGCACTAAAACTCATGTATTCTACCATACAACACTTCTCTGATTTGGTGAAGAGATCACTCTGTCTCTCGTGTCCTTAAAAATGCTTATCTGACCGAAGTTACGTGACGTTTTAGTAGTTGTATTTACAACCCGCCCTTCTCATAGTACCCTGCTAGTACCAAGATAATTAACCTCTGTATTAAAGAGGGTTAACAAGACCGAAGTCCTGGCTAAATACTTACACCTTCAAATCTTGATCTGTGTGTGCATTTCAATACACTTTTACTCTCGTATGTTGTATAATGCTAAATAGGTAGTTACCTTGTCACTTTATCCCCCTCAGACTACATGTGTCCCTGTTGGCTTGTTAGTGTGTTGGCTAATAAGTTGCTGTTTCTAAAAGAGTGACTGTATTTTAAATTGATAGTGTTGAGTTTTAAGGTTTGTGTACGTGTGTGCTGAATGTGTGGCGTATTTCCAAGCGTCACGAGTTGGGATAACCTCAATCATGAATATTCCACTGTGTGAAATACATGATCAGGTATTCCAAGTAGTGGTGCTTAGATGTATCCTAACTGCTAAACTAAGTATATTATCCTAACTACTAAATTAAACTCACTATTAAACTAAGTAATGCACATGTATTAACAAATTAGTACAAGTCATGCAATTTTACATGAAAGACGCAGACAAATTACAATAAATACGTTTTGCGTACAATTTGTCCGCCAAGTGTATCGTTCTCTCATTTAATCCATTCACGCAGTCATTCACTCATATTTCATTCAAAATAGTATTTGGTTAAAATACATAATTAAAGTTGAGGTAAGTGTTATAGCCCTTAGAAAAAATGGACTAAGGCGATATTTGCCCTTTAAGAAAATTTGTACTTTTTGTACGATGAATCAAAAATAGGTTATAATTTAAATAGAGACACTTGTATAGGACGGTTCTTTAGCCTATGAATGGCACCGCCTGTAATATTAATGTAGAATATGTACAAATTACAGGTTAACACAATTTATATACATCATTAATGCAAATATAATACATATTTAATTCTAAAGTAATTAATTAATTAAATAACTAACTCCAACGCGTTGTCCTCCTGTCGTTAGCGTGTTATGCCATGAATGTTAAAGTTAGTATGGCTGTCTCTTGAGTGTTGTCGTCGATGTTGTTCTGTTTCGGCTGTTTGCAAAGTTTCGTAGCAACAGCAGGTATGGATTGTTCTCAATGTCCCGTATGAAATATTACAGTGTTCAGAGTCAGTTCACTGGTTGATATTATTGATTGACACACAGTTACTGTTTCTTGCTGGGATTGTTCTAGAGCTTAGGCACTTAATAGTATAGTTCTTAAAGTATAGCTCTTAATGTATCATGTTCATGGGTGTCGTAATTAACCTAATCACTGAGAGTACTCTAGCGGGTGTAGAGTTACACTGTTATATGCAACCGACTAAAAGTATCACAGTTTATAGTGTGGCGAATGGTCGATGTGGTAAGAGTCATTCTACTGGCGCATTCGCTTGCCGTGATAATAGGTCAGCCATAATGTTATCTGTGCCTCTGATATGGCGGATTTCGAAGTCGAAATCTTGAAGTAGAAGACACCATCTTTGTAACCGGTGTCTAAAGGTGAGGCGGTGACAACACACATACTGGTGTATAGTCAGCTTAACACTCTTGGTATGTTGCAAAGAGTCTAATACTCTCACACATTTCACTACTGGGGACTGTTAAACGGCCCAAGGTACCAGTGACTTACATTCATGTTTTCCCATTAAATTGCAGCCCTCTCATACACCCAATATAGTGTCCCGAAACAATTGTCTCTTATTAAGGAGACTAATCATTGATATAACATCCATGTCCCCCATAAAATGTTAATTCAACATGTTTCTTCAAGATATGTGTACACTGATTTACTCCTATCTAACTTCCGCTTGTTGGCAGTGATTCTCTTGTAATATCATTTGTTACCCCTTATTAATTACTTATGTCCCTTGTATCAGTGTAATCTCCCCTTCTTAGTATGATAGTGTTTGCACGTTATATGTTCGTATGGTGTTAGTTTAAATGGTTTATTTATAATAATGTGTCTGTTAATTACAAACATGGGTGTATGTTAATAATCTGTGTAATATTTTTATTCAAGTGTCATCAGATAGGTTTCTACACCTCACAGATGAATGTATATTCTTAATTTCTGAGATGAGTCCCCGAGCTGTGATTCTTGAATATATATCCCTATTGGTGTAGTGTATCCGTAATGTTTACACATATAAAAAAATTAACAAATCACATGTGATGCAAGATACGAGCACAAAACATTAATATGAGGCATATGTGCAAAAGATGCACTTTCATTTACATACTCTCATTTAATACATTCGTACCGTCTTGCATGCACTTTTCACTCGTTCATGTGTGTATGTTTAAAAATATTTATCTTGTGAAGATTGCCAACATATTAAGTTACTATGAAACAAATTGCTAACCTTGTAATTTAAGCGTTTTAAGTACATGAATGTCTCAATGTATAAGAAAATCTTGAGGTGAAAAAGATTATTAGCTTATATTTTAAACGTTTACATCAAATGAAGGTTTTAATTGCAATAAAATGTAATTTAACAAAAAATTCTTATCCTTTAAGCTTTGTTACTTCCATATTTCTTAATTATCTCTCTATATACAATGAAATTAGTTAATTGGAGTATTTCTGTTATGAATATGAATCCTGATGTAGCAATTGTAATTTGTTATATTGAAGAAACATTATTGTTACGATTCAGAAAAACATTTACCACTAATAAAGATATGGTTGATACACTTTGTTTTGTTGTTATCTATTCAAAGAAAAACATATGTCTGACTATGAAACTTCATTAAAAATCGTAATATATACCTAAAATAACTAATTAATAAGTCGATCTAGATGACTGGAGGTGTTGTTGACTGGTCGATCAGGTTGACTGGAAGGTCCGAAGGTCTTGTAAGCAAGTCAGCAAGAATGTTCTTCGATCCCTTAATACGTATGATGGAGAACGAGTAGGCTTGTAAGAGTAGTGCCCATCGGTATATTCGATTGTTTTTGGGCTGTCCTTGTTGTATCACCAGCAATGGAGAATTGTCTGTCTCGATGAGGAAGTGTGTTCCGGCGAGGTATTTCGTCAGTTTAGTGACGCAGTATACAATTGCCAGGGCTTCAAGCTGTGAAACACCGTACCGAGATTCGGCTGGGATGATTTTCCTACTTACATAAATTACTGGATGATTTATGCCATTGTAGGTCTGAAGTAACACTCCAGAGATGGTGGTGGCACTGGCATCTGTCCTAAGGATATAAGGAATATCCTTGTTAGGTAAGCGGAGGATGGGAACATTAGAGAAATAATATTTGATTTGTGATATTGCATCTTTTAAAGTAGCACTCTGTACATCAATTTTTGTGTTTGATCTTAACAGATCTGAAAAAACACTGGACAGTTGTGCTAAGTTCGGTATGAACTTGTAATAATTAACAAGGCCTAATAGGCTTCTGATTTGCTTTTTCGTTGTAGGTACCGTGAGATTTAAGATCTTTGACACAATTTTGTCATCTGCACTCAGATGGCCTTTGGAGATTTTATGTCCTAAAAATTCAATTTCATCAAATGCTAGTTCAACTTTTGTAGGTTTTATAGTGAGTCCAAATAGATTTGACTCTATCAAAAACTTGTCTCAAACTTTGTGTCTGGGTTAACTTTTTGGAAAGTATACTTGCTGACGCTGTACTATGTCAGCACAATCTTCAATCCAGTGGAATGGGATGGAAACTTTGGCTTTAAATACAACATCAAATTGAAATGATGGTAAATTATTTCTTAATAATGATGTTGTCACAAAATTAATTGGTTCATAAGTAGCAATATGGTTGCCGTTGACTGAAGTTGGTATGTGTACAGTGCTGTCAATAATGTCATTAGTAACATCAATAAAGAAACTGATATGGAGATGGTAGCATTATATAATGGTAACTTTCTGTCTTTAACTGTATCTTTTCTATTATGTCCCTTGGAGAAATGTTATTGTCTTGTGTTTTTACGTCCATATTTTTCTGACACTGTTGTCTGTCTGTGCATGACTGTAGGGCATTTGCTTTCACTTCTACGTGTGGTGTTTGAGTTGTTTTGTTTGCATACTGTCTATCTGCGTTGTTGTTTTTCTCTGATGTTGCATTAATGGTAGTGGATACTTCTTTAAGCTTGTCAACCTAGTCATTACTCGTTTTATTTGGAACACCATAATGATCCACTTTGGAGGAATTTACGTCATGTACTTCTTTAAGTTGTTCTGCCGTCTTGTGACTAGTAGATCCCTTGGGTTTAATGGCTGAAGTTGCTGTTCTTGATCATTTAATTTTTGATTTGTTGCAGTTAGTTTTATATCTTTTCTGATGCCTTTTTTCCAAGGCATTAATTTCTTTTTGGTACAGTTCTTAATATCTGGTAAACATCCTAAAATCAAATCTGTACATGGATTTTCTAAACTGCACAGGTAAATGTCCCTGATAGAAAGGATGTACAAATATGTGCAATTGCTAGTGGATATTTTTCCACATTGCCTGAAAATGTTTGGCAATTTACAAACTCGCCTGTATAATGTTCTGTGTTTACAAAATCTTTTCTCAGGCCAATCAAAGTGCTGCTGGAACCGATAAGTACCTGGCAGGGTTTGTTGTTTACTAACCCCTTTGTGGAAGTTTAGTTTTCCTCTGGAGGAACTAACAGCATTGGCATTTTCACATAGGTATGAGATTGCATGCCCACATTCTAACACGTTATCATTATGAAATTTTTCACATGTCTGACACTTATCATAATGAATATATCAATTGCTGCAAGAGCATTGTCTTCTACTTCTGGACTCTCTCCACATTCACTTTCACTTTCAGACGAGGTGTCAATTAGTGCTGCATTTGCACTTCCTTAACCTTCGGCGACCCTCACAATTGAGCGGAATAAGTGTCCCAAACTTTTACAAAAATAACATTTTACTGCCCTTCTGTAATCATTTCTTTTGGTTTGTTGCTTCTTAATCATCATGTCTAAGTGAGCTGGATACCCTGGGTTCTGGTCGCACATTTGAAATTGATGGTGTGACAGTTTACAGTATGGACATTGTGGTAAGTTTGACTTTTGTTTGTTTCTATATGTGAATGGTTTTGTTGGTTTGGTGTTTGCTGCAGCTACTATGTTGTTTTCACTGGTGTTTAATGTGAAAATGTCCCTGTTTGATGTGAAATAAGCTGACCCCTTTCGTTCTAACTGCTCAATAGATTCAATATCAGATTGTTGCAAAAATTTAGCAAATGGGGTTGGGATTGATGATATAATCTTATCCATTATCATTAAATCTCTCAATTTATCAAAACTTTTGTTCACTTTTGCAGCATTTATTCACTTATTAAAAATATCCTGCACTTGAGATACATAGTTAATGAACGTTTAGTTAGCTTTAGGCTTTAATTTAGAAAATTGGACCTGATAGTCCGGAGCATCCAGCAAGAAATGTTGCATAATTCTTTGATGGATGTAATCATAGTCTTTCCTAAGCTCTTGTGGTATGGATTCAATGACTTTTAAAGGTTCTGAAGAGAGATTTCGCATGTATATCACTGCCCAATGTTCTTTTGGAACTCCATGATATTGCATTTGAAACTCAAAATTTTCGGACCAGGTTGAGATGGAATCTCCTGCACAGAATGGTTTTACAATACCCTTATATTTGTTACATTTATTTTCTTCTTCTTTACTTTTTAGTTTGCTGGTTGCAATATGCACATGTGACTAAACTTCTAGTTCTTTCATTTTTAACTGTGTCTGAGACTCAATTTCTAATTGTTTTCTTTCAATTTGTTTCTTCTGCTCGTTGAGCGAATTCTAATTCTTTCATTTTGTTTGCTTTCTTAGCTCTATTCTTTTCTGATGCGCTTTCTAATTCTCTTTCTTTGTCTTCTGTTCTCTTTCTTCTCTTTCTCTATCAGTATTTCTTTATATTTTTTTCCGCCCATTCTCAATCTTATTCCCGCTATACCTAAATCTTTCCGCTTCACATTCTTTCAATGTTGACATTTTCACAGTATTTCTATAACAATTTCTTGCACAAAATTAATTTCACTTAATTACATCATGAATAATGACATAATTACAATGTTACATACACATTCAAAAAAAAAATAGAGTGCTGCTTTAATCAGCAATATAATATCGAGGTACTTATCTGGACTTGGTGGATTTTTCTCCAGTGCCACGACTTGTTTAACTTCTGTAAAGAGGAACAATCTTTCAGCAATTAGAAATCTATGTAAGTTGTACATCTTTTCTGTTATTGGAATAGCAAAAATTAGTATCATGCCAAAATATGTCTGTCACAATGTCAAAATGTTAGAGACAGATATATATTTTATATTATTTATATGTTCTGTCATAGTATCGTTGATTCGTCATTTGTCTAGTTTTTCTAATTGTTCGGTCGTTTAGCTATGTATTAGGTACATTTTAGCAACAGCAGTAAGAAATAGTCCCAAATCCTAGCACCAAAACATTACTAGGGTCAAACTAAACGAGAGCTATTCTGATACCAAAGGTTACCTTATTTACTACTAGCGCTGGTGGGTTTTAAATCGTAAGATTTTCACTTCTGACACCACCTAAACTCGCCTCGTCAGGCGTCTCAGACAAAGGCACAGCGCACTCTCGTTCGTCATTCTACACGCCTACAGTGAGTTTCGTCCACATGCATTCAGAGATATCAACACCGTGCATGTGGTTTCATACCATTTATTCTATGCATAACTAGCAATATCACCAAGATGCGTGCATTATTACTATCACAATTTCCCGCATCACATGTGGCAGTTAATTCATCACATCAGTCTTATGTACATCAATATTCCAAATTACCTACTTCAGCTATATCAGTCATTCAATCACAAAGACCCCGCACTCAGTACTCGCTATCTTAGCTCGGCAAGGCTAGCTCTCACACCCGCAATCAATACACTCGCTTCACATACACATGCGTCTTCCCTCTAACGTGTCCAGTTCCAGTCTGAAGCCTTCTGGTGTTCGGCCTGTTAGCCACGTGGTGCTTGACCGCGTGTATCCCGGGATAGTCGGGCTGTATCAGCTGTCACGCCGTCCTGGCTGTCCGGTCTTGTTGTCTCAGATCCTTCAGTGCAAGATTGAGTGTCGGTCAAGGACTTAGTCCTGTCTTTATGTCCCTGTGTCCTGTTATGTCCTAGTTATAGCTGGGTCTTGTTGTCCCGTCTATGTCCTGTCTATGACATCTCTATCGTCCTGTCTATGCCATATCTATTGTCCTGTCTATGACATATCTCCTGTCCTGTCTCTGATATCTCTATTGTCCTGTATATGTCCTGTCTCTATTCCCCAACACGCCGACATACACGCTATTTTAAAAAAAAAA
>JACEFZ010020595.1:0-15362 GCA_014155875.1 Cepaea nemoralis | reverse complement strand
CATAAAAGAACAGTATGAAAATAAGAAACCTGTGAATCAGTAATTTTTTAAGACAGCTTGATAATTATGCATCCATAAGAGATCATAACTTATGAAATGATATCGGAGGTATAAACATTACTAGAAATATCATATCGTTCATGTTATCAGATATTCCACAAGGATAGACAATATATAATAAAAACACTCTGTGGTGACAAACTGTGTAATTCTAACATTGCCAAGGATACTGGAAAGACATCATCAACATCATTCACCAAGAGACAGTATACCGGGTGAGCGTACCCCAATTCTGTGCTGTGGTGACTATATGTGCCATTGAGTGATGAAAACTATGATGTGGATCTGAGAGTGACATTCTTATCTCACCTACAGGATAGAACAAAACAACAACGTCTTTACTTACACTCCATACACACATGACACTTTTGGTTTATTCAATAAATAATGATAGTATTTAGTGGAGGACAATGTCGTGTGGGTATGTTCTGAAGGAAAGTGGAGAGGGATATGGCATTGTGAGAAGAGAGAGAGAGAGAGAGAGAGAGAGAGAGAGAGAGAGAGAGAGAGAGAGAGAGAGAGAGAGAGAGAGAGAGAGAGAGAGAGAGAGAGAGAGAGAGAGAGAGAATAGAAGATTGGAACGGGGGTATGTAGACAAAAGTCTGACAATAGACCCAACAGTGGAAAAAGGGAAATTGAAGTGCGCTTGTTGATTCTACTGTCCCCCCAGAGACGACAAGCGACAGCAAGCAAGCAAGCAATCCACTGTCTGCTTACAGAACCAGCCTCGACCTTTCAGATCATGCTCATGGACTCACTTAGTACACACACGTTGGTATAATGCTGTGATTCCAGCCATATGAAAGCCTGTGTAACTGCCATCACCTCCATCTTCATGCTGCTCGTGGTCATAGAGTGGGCACGACTGGATTCTTGAACGGTTCGGTCCGCTGAATGGGCTGTAAATGCCCACGCACTTCTCTGCTGCTGTATAACAGCCCCATCTGTATAAATGAGCACATCTGCTCCATCTGAATGTTCACTGATGAGCGCCTTGACCTCTGCATTGACAGCAGCAGTATTCTGCTCTCTGCACCGTCTGCCAAGCGTGACATGCAGGAGAAGGTGCAATTAAGGCAAGGGGAACAAACAACCAGTACTTGCCAGGGTTGATACTGGTAAGAATGACAACATTTTCCGTACGACCTATCCAAAATTTACCCTCTTTAGCCTGTCACCCTTTCTCTGAATAAACCTTGATACAGAGGGTGTTGGGCATCTTCCCTTATTTTCAAGTTTGCATGAACCCTCCAGATCGTGATCCTGTTGTTTATGGTCGGAAAGTCAATGAGGTATCTCAGTGCTACACAGCTGGCGTCTCTCGCACATCCCAAAATAATGCGCATGGCTTCATTTTATATCTTTTCGAGTTCCGATCTGTGTAGGCTGACAGTGGGAATGACCAGGGCAAACTCAATGGGTGAAAGTACCAGTGCTTGGAATAGAAGTATTAACAGTCTTTGATAGATATTGGCAATTGCCAGACTCCCATTGCTGCCATTAAAAGTCGCTTAACAGTCGACATGGTCGACTTCATTGCACCGGGTGTTTTTAAAAAAAAATCCCATATGGCTCGGTCTCTTTCAGCAGCGCGGAAAGCGTCGCACAAAGCACGAGCTCCGTAGCTCTAGCGACGACTCACAGGAGTCTCCGAAAAGTTTCACTCGTGAACAGAAGGACGCGGCCCGGAATCGAACCCACAATCTTCGGAGCCCGAGTCAAACGGCTTGACCACTTCGTCACGGAGACTCTTTCATAGTGTTCACAGTGTACCCGTTCATGCTCACTGCTGACAGGTCTTATCTAACAATATGATTGTAAAGGTGAACCATGTAACTGATGCCTTTACGGGGCTGACAATGGCACTGGAATCATCACATCAGGGGGAAATTCGATGAAGTTCACCCTGCATGTATTGGATAATACTGGTGACAGTGGTGAACACTGTGGTAGTCCTGGATATTTCGTTATCGACTCGGAAGATCAACTCTCACATCTTATGAATTGCAAACAATTAGGTATATTTAGTTCCTGCGAAAAGAAGAGACATACGAAGGAGCTAAATAGATCTAATTGTTTGCAATTCATATTGTTATATCCTGCTGCAACCACTGCTTTTTCTTTTGTCTCACATGTTAGCAGCACCTTCCTTTGGAGCAGGCCTCAGCTATCCATTGTATGATATAAGGGTGTCATGAAATCCACTGTCGTTAACAATCAGATGATAAAAATTACCAAAGACAGTCTGATTCGCAGCTACAAGTTGGTTATTCCGGGGAGCGGGTGGGATGAAAGAGTACCGTCGTTTTTTGAGAATTCCCTGGGAGACAGAAAATATGACAAGGTCATTTTACGGACTCACAGGATCAAAGAGAGACGGAGGGCTGTTGTTGAAAGTTTGCCACAAGACAGAAAATTGTAGGCATATGTTGAAACAGAGGAATCAACTTTTGTATTGGTGGATCAAAGGGGAGAGAATCTTTCTGAAATGGATAATCTGCCCCTGAACCATCTGAAATTGTGTGCCCCTTGAGAACACCTGCGTGACATCAAAAGAACTTCACTGGAACACTCCCGGCTCTTTGTGACAAAAACATGACTTGTTTACAGTTAGTGTTGAAGAAAATGTTGACTAGAGCAGACGTGCTTTGTCACTGCAGTTATGGATTTTAATAACAACTACCGTGTGCGGGATTAATTAGATTTAATTTTACATTACACGTGCCTGTCATGGCAAAATGTAGATGTGATTTAGGAGAACTGCTGTGTTGCCTAAGGTATAATAGATAGTATAATTAAGCCTAATTAATATAAGCAGTAGCCTTAGTAAAACTAGCTAGAGTAGTGAAGTGATGATTAGCTCTGTTAGTTGAGAATAGAGTAGGGAAGGGAGAATTAGCTCTGCTAGTGAGAATCGTGTAGTGGGGTGATATTTGGAGAGATTTAAGAATGGGTTGGGAGATAGGGGAAGTGTCCAATAATGGGATCATTCAGTGGGGTGCCCACTGAGGTTCTGCACGCTGTTTATTGGTCTTTCCATTGTCATAACCTGATTCAGATTGAAGCGATGAGCCATTCTGATCCATGACAGAGTTTGGTTCACTGATAAAAATCTCTGAGCAAGGCAGTAGGCCTACATTCAGCTAGTAAGGGATTAGTATCAGGCGGCCTTCACCAGGTGTGGTCTCTTTCTCTAACAGGTTCCCCTACGTCTATGAGGAAGCTCTACACTGGGTTTGATGGAGGTCAACTCTCATTAAGAAGAACATCCAATGAACATTCACTTTATTTTATAAGATGAACTAAATACCCAGAAGAAAGTACAATCAGCACCTGTTTATGCTAGGCCTAGGATCCAGATGGTACATACGAAACTGGCTCAGTTGAACAAAACATTATAAACGATTCATTTACAAAAGGGATTCACCCAGGGATGGATGATACTCGTTTATTCACCAGATACCACTGAACATTAGCGTGTAGAGAAAGACATTTGAACATGCAGTTCTCGTGGAATAATTTAGTACAGTGTAGAAGTACTTTAGAACCGTTTCGTGTGTGACAATCTATGAACATGGATTAGAACAAATGTGAGACCTGTGACATTGAAACCTAGTTCTCACGGTACAGTGATCCGTACTTATTTGAGTTATAGGGACCTTAGTCTTTACAGTGATTGACAGATCCATGATTAAGGTTATTCAAAAACTATTTTTGGTGGATCATGCATCTAGTCGACCCATTGGATCCCGGAGAAAGTCAACGTCTGGAAGAAGAGACGCATCAATCGGTGAGGTGTTCACGTACTAAGCTATCATGCTGTGGTGTACCCTTGCTATGATGATCATCTGACTTGGCTCCTGATCTGCTGCTCTGAATCTACAGACACACTAGAATATTCGACATACATTCTACACATTACACACACACACACACTTCTCACACACATACTCTTTGCTTTAATAAATTATTTTGTATTTATTTGTTAAAGCTAGAGTTGTTGAGTATGTTGTGTTGGGGAAGAGTGAGAGGAGGCATGAATCTAGGGGTGAGTGAGAGTGAGAAAGAGGTTTCTGCAGACTGACTGGAGTTTTGTGGACGAAGTCTGGTGGTTTCTCTAGGACAATAATATTGGGGTAATGAAAATGTGGGTGTTGATTCCCCTCACTCCAGGGACGATACTAAAGTAATAAAGGAATACTTACGACAAAGCGTTCGGTGTGGATTAAACAAAGGTGTACCCTTTTGTTGTTCATGATGGTGGTTGGGTTGTAGCTGTTAGTCATATTGTTAACAAGTTTATAAAATTTTCTTGGGTAGGCTTTGCTTGTTCGGTTTAAGGTTTCATCCATTTTGTACCTTCTGTCTAGATATACTGTCTTTAACTTCATTGTTCCACCAAGCGGTTTTTGATCGTGTGCCCTGACTTACGTTTTTGGTTTCACATTTACTTTCAAATTTGTCAAGCATGGCAGCCTTGAAAATTGTCCACTCCTGATTTACACTTGAGTAATCATCAGAGAGGTTCTTATGTAGCTTTTTGATTTTGTGTTTGAATTCACTTCTGATAGTATTTTCCTGAAGCCTGTGATAATTGTTGACGTCTATTGTTACCTTTTTTGTTTCTGATTATCTTGTGTTTTGAGTTCTGTTTTTAAAAATTATAACTGGTCTGTGATTAGTATAAATGGCTGTGTTTGGGAGCGCTTCAGAACTCACTAGCAGCCTTCTTTATGTTTTTCTAAGTAGAATAAAGTCAGTTTGAGATGCCTGGTCTATGTTGTTCCATTTATACCAGGTTTTGAAAGATGGATAGTGTTTGGTCTGCTGGTGATCATGATAGCGATGTTACACAAAGAATTTTTATATGATAATGATGTTGAGGTGAAAACTGATCATCCCGTGGTAAAGAGTGCCCTCTTTTGTCGACACCCCCCCCCCCCAACCCCCGGCGGACACATTCTGGACAGTAAACATCGTATGACACAGTTCTGCTGATTATGTCTGAATGCAGTCACTGTAGTTTCATCTCCGTAGTTTCTATGTGTTATTTTTTCTTGCTGTTGTTTGCTGGTGAAGACATGTACATACAACGCCATCTGTCTTCTGTAAATGTATTTTGTAAAGCTGCCCTACAATTCGTGTTTGTCTATTGTTTAACTGTTCCCGTGGTTCTCGACATCATCTTGGGGTATTGTGTCTTGTCCTGCATACGGCAACACCATTAGTACATTGTGATAATTTATATTTAATATCTGGGAAATCCTCTCCAAGATCATCAATCATAATAGTGAAGATTACTGATGTCGATTCTGAACATTAGGGAATACCATTTTATTGTTCATGCAGATTTTACTGTTCATTATTGACATTCATTGTCTTAAATTTACTGGCATCTTGCCGCCTTGACAGACGATAGTTTGTTACATCGCGCTTCAGAAATGGCATAATAAGTACACCTATGGCGGGAATCAGAGATGGAGTTAAAACTCTTCATAGAACAAAGCCTGGGCTGAATTATAAAGACCATGAGTTGCCTATGCAGCACGATCCCTCTCTCGGCCTGCCTAGTTTAATCCAGAGGAAAGAGAACACGAATACATCTGGAACCAGACAAAATGCAGAAGCTGCCAGATCAGCAAAGCAGAGCTCTAACTGCCCACCTGTCGGAGCTTCTATTCTAGACCAGTTGCCAACCAAGGCTTAGGGCCTGGTCTGCCCTGCCGCTCAACATTCGGCGCTGACAGGAAGCAGATAGTACCGTCTATTGTAATACAGTAGCTCAGTCATATCTGACTAAGACCTGCCAGTTTTGAAGACAGTTTACATAAATATAGATCCAAAATCTTCCATCTCTTTTTCTTTTCATTGCCCTTGCCATGTGACGTTTGTGATCATGTCTGTCCAAAGCCTTCCGGTTCTTGTGCCGCCAATCATTTCTGGCACCGACGTTCCTCCACGCCATCATGTCAAACTGGCCAGCGTCTTCTCGTCTGGTCTCCCCTACTTGTCCACCGCTCCAAATTTCCCTTGTGACAATATACTACAGATTTCCCCTTCTCAAGACACGCCCAAAGAATATGAACTGTCTTCTGGTGCGAGTAAACTCTTCGTGAGTGAACTTCTTTCAAGATGTCTTTCATTGCTCCTCCCAGCCTCCCACGGTATTCTCATCATTCTTCTAAGAAACCACATCTCCGCAGCTTCCACGTAATTCCTCACGTGTCTACTAATTGCCCATGATTCACGTTCATACTTCATTCTTGGCTCAAAAGAACAAACTTATAGTGCTATAATTACCAGACAGGGAAATCCAGCCATAGATGACGTGGGAGTTAGGGAAAAATGCCAAGCGAGATAGGTTAACAAGACACGAATTTGCAACAGAAATACACAGTGTGTATTTAGAACCTAAAAAAATATACACCACTTCACAAACAAGGAATTATAGAGACCAGGAAATAAACAACTACAGAAGAATAACAAGTTATTCCGCACAACACAAGCTGCAGTTTCAGAAAATGAAAACAATCTATGATTTGTGTCTTCGTTATTCAAACAAGCTGCAGAGATGAATAATGTCTGGGATTACCCGATTAACTGGAATTTTTCTAATAATCCATCCATCCATCCATCACGTGCCATGCCGATAAGCGTGGGCGGTCATGATTCGCCATTTAACTCGATCACCAGAGTCATGGGTTAGCTCCGTGTTCTTGTCTCGACCATACCACGTGACCACGGCATCCAGGTATTTACTTCTCTACTTTCCCCTTGTTCTTTTCCCCTCAATCTTGCCAGTTGTCACCAAATTCTCTAATTTATTTCTTCTCATTACATGCCCAAAAAATGTTGACTGTCTACGTATAATAAGTTGTCTCTAACCAGTTTACGATTTTCATTTGCTGCTTGTAGGACTTGGTAGTTGTTCTTTTTTGTTTGTTGTTGTTTGTTTTGTTTTGCCTGTCCATGGTATTCTTTACATTTTCCCCAGAAACCACATTTCCACAGCCATCAGATGTTTTTCAGCTTGTCTGCTCATTGTCCATACAAAAGTACAGATTCTATGTAGCACCTCAACACTATTTGTCTCGCTGCAGTTAACATCTTTGTATTGGTCAGTATGCTTTTCATCTTGCAAAAGGTTACCTTCGCCATGGCGATTCTTTTTTCTAATCTCTTCAAGGCATCTTCCCTCATATGTTATTACTATTCCGAAATAATTGTACCTATTCACTTGTTTAACTACTGACGTAAAACTTGCCAAGACATCAACAGCAGCTGACAAATATGGGTAGTAACTGCAATGTCCTGTAAAGGATATGTGAAAAAAATTCACTTGTGTAAGAATATTCCCATTTACTTGCATATTACATTGTGGTATTTCGTTCTTCCCAGTGATGACCATAATCTGTGTCTTCTTACTATTCAATTCTAACCCTAGTTGTTCACTGTGTGCAATAACCGTATCTACTGAATGTCGCAGGTCCTGTTCATTGTCTGCAATCAAGACTGTATCATCTGCATATCTAATGTTATTGATGTTTCACCCTCAGTCTACTGAACGTAAACTTGCCAAGAGATCACAACAGCAAAAAAATGCTGGTGTTGACTGCAACATCCTGTAAAGGATATGCAACTAACTTTTAAACTTTTGTACCCCCACTGATAATTCCATTAATATATGCTATATTTCTGAAAAAATATTGTCATTGTACAGGGAATAAAGACCTGTCTCACACCTGTCTTAATAGGCTGATATTGACCTACTTCATTATCAATTATTATGGCAGCTTGTTGTTTCCAATATATGTTTTTTACAAGTCTAAGGTCTTTTCCATCAGTTTGTAGATCTTCAAGCATCTTTATTGTGTTGATATGTCTTACTCTATCGAAAGCCTTTGTGTAGTCATTAAAAGGACAGATGTAGATCTTTGCTTACTTCTATAAAACATTCAATTACTTTTCTCAGCATATACACAGCATTTAAAGAATAAAATACAATCTGAAATAAGAGAAGAACAATGTGTGTTTGTAAAAGGCAAGGGTACATAAATCTTTGCATGATAATTCTTAACAAAATGATGTGACTCATTATACTAATTGTTCTATGTTGATCACATTCCAAGGCTCCTGATTTCTTTGGGGTTGCAATAAATATAAAGTTACATAATTCAGAAGGTATGTCTCCAGTAATGTGTTCAGCAGTCTGGTGACTTGGTCTATTCCATATTCTTCTAAAGCATTAATCATTTCTGTTGTGATGTTGTCTGAACCGGGGGTCTTGCCAGTTTTCTAATAATTCCCCCCCCCCCCCCCCCCCCCCCCCGCATATCCTTTACGGGACATTGTTGTCAGCACCATCATTTTACCGCTGTTGTTGATTTCTTGGCAAGATAACGCTCAGTAGTTTGTCATTGATTTCTGAGCGGCCGGCTCACTTATCCAATTCCAATTCTCGCGCGCTGCGTTACCCTACGTGGATAAACAGGATTACGGCGAAAGTCATTTTAATTCCCCGGCCAGGGAGACCGGCTTTCTAATAATAGCTACAAAAATTCGCCACATGCCTCTATAAAGCCAGCCAACTTTCGTTGTTTGTCATGAGAAGGTGAGCAGTTTCGGCACAGAACGCACAGAGCTCAGAAACAGTCTGGCCTCGTTCTCTCCAAGTGATTTCGTCGATACGATAAAACAAACTTGTATTGTATGGTTCTACTGTTGTGAGATCGCAGGGTAGGAAGACAACTTTCTGACATCGTAATGACTTCACAAGGTGATTCTGGTATGTTAACTGTAAACAGACATTGTATTGACTTCACACCGTGGTATGTTAACTGTAAACAGACATTGTATTGACTTCACACTGTGGTATGTTAACTGTAAACAGACATTGTATTGACTTCACACTGTGGTATGTTAACTGTAAACAGACATTATATTGACTTCATATTGTGATTGTGATGTTTTAACTGTTAAAAGACATTGTATTGTATTCACATTCTGGTTGTTAACTGCAAATAAACATTCAATTGACTCCACGCTGTGGTATGTTAACTGAACGATAGCCTGAAGGTGCATGAAAGGATGGTTTACTTTACTGCTTACTACAATACGCTAGAGAGCTTTGGACTAAACTAGACATTTATCAGCATATAGTGCTTTGGACTAAACTAGATATACATCACCATCATCATCTATTGCTTTGGACAAAACTAGACATTCATCATTATCTAGTGCTTTGGACTAAACTAGACATTCATCATCGTCTAGTGCTTTGGACTAAACTAGATATACATCACCATCATCATCTATTGCTTTGGACTAAACTAAACATTGATCATCATCATCATCATCATCATCATCATCATCATCATCATCATCATCATCATCATCATCATCATCATCTAGTGCTTTGGACTAAACTAGATATACATCATCATCTAATGCCTGTGACAAAGCTATATATACATAATCATCTAGTCCGTTGCCAACTGGCGTAAGCGATCATGTGCCACCACCGCCCCTTATGTGTGTGCTGATTATCTGTCCATGTCATGACAACATGCTGCCCTCATCATTCCTTGAGAGCCCATTGGTCACACAAATCTGGGCCCAGCACCATTGCTGTCTTGTGTTTAGAAAACCACAGCTAACATTTTCTTACACTAATTGATGTTTGTTTAGGGTGTACATTTGCGTTTTGTTGTACTTTGTTTACAAATACACAGTTAACATTTTTCAGGAACCTAATAGATGTGAAGATATCTTGAAGGAAAGACACAGAGAGCAAGAAGACATATACAGACACAATAAAAAGACAATGGACTGAAGAGTTGGTGGGCAGCAAATCTTCTTTAGTGCCTTGAACAGATCCTCACGACTGACCAAATCAAATGCCTTTGTGAGGTCGATGACGGCAATAAACAGTGGTTGATTCTGTTCACGGCATTTTCTTGCATTTGTTGCAATGAGAATATCATATCAATGGTAGACCGGTTCTGTCGAAAGCCACACTGTGATTCGGGGTAGACTTGATCTCCTAGGACATGAAGTCTGCGCAGAAAAATTCTGGCAAATACTTTTCCAACAATACACAGAAGTGAGATACCCCTATAGTTGTTACAGTCGCTCCGATCTCTCTTGTTCTTGTACAGTGTTATGATGCTTGAATCTTTGAAATCCTGTGGGACTTGTCCTTCCCGCCAGCATAGCTCTATTAGCTGGTTGTAGTAAGTTAAAAAGAAATGAGGATGGGATCCCCAAATTCTAATAGCCAACTGTTTAGAGAAACTTGAAAATGGCTCGTTAAATACTCTCTAGGGGTGGAGGGTGATCTATAGTTGAAGTTTCTTCACAGAGGGCCAGTGGAGCCCCGGAAGTTCACAGTACTCCGACAAGGGAAATTTCCCCCCGGGAAAATCTGAGATACTTGTATTCATCCGGCCACACTTGGCTCCATTCTTATGTTGTAACTAATATATTTGGTCTAATTAGCACTCTAACTCAACAAGGAAAATTACCAACACCTTGAATTCACACTATAATACTGTAATGAGATAATATGGTGGTGGGTTCCTGTGTATGTATGTTAGAGTGACATATGGTATCAGATACACGATTCAGCATAACACCATCAATGAGATAAACCAATCATTAGCCAAATAAGGAAGTAAAGTTCCAAACTCTACACTAATATTAAGGTACACTGTCTTTGATTTATAAATGGCACTAAACCAAATGTGTCTCTGAGTTCATCACAACAATAATCTACTTGTCCAGAATGTCACACACTACTACTACTCTAATTGTTCTTGGTGCACTCCGAATGGCACTCGAGTAATGTTCTTGAAGGTATGAGTCTACCGATGTAACTACTCTCGTGTAGATCCTACGTGGGATGATGTTACAGGGGGTATCTCGTTTCTATATAGTCCTGGACAACACAGACTATACTGACAGGTACTTAGCTGTTCATTCCTGGGCTGTAGGGTTGTGGCATAGGAGAAGCAATTGATTCACTATGATTCTGTCCCTCCAAAATAACCACCATCAGCATACAGGTCTCTGCACAGTTTATGCAATCAACATAACCACCACCCTTGAGAAATAGGACCAAAAACCATATAGCTATCTCACCTAAGAGCTGGGTTAGAGGAAAAATATAAGCGAAGGGAGAAGTCCAGTCTGGCCATCCTGTGTGCCTGATGTTATTCTATAAATATCAGTTGGAGGTGTTCACCTCCCCTACTGGCACGACATGTCCTCTTCCTTCAGGCGTTCTGCAGGCTAGTCCTTCTCTTGTCAGTAGAACGATATGAGCCCACTGCCTTGTCAATGCTTTCCTTCTTCCGGGAAAATACCCGCTTACCCCTTCATCATTTTCTCATATTCCCATATTCCCATAATTCCCATATACATCCATACACATCTAAAATCTTACAGGGTAGGTTTTAGTAAAGTATCATTCACAAATAAAACATATGAATTATTTTGACACAAAATCATATAGAGTCAGAACACGCAATTCAATTTAGAACATAATTTTCCAGACATAGAATATAATGACTATCTCTGAAAAAGGATCATGGTAGTTTTGTTATAAAGTATAGATGGTCCATGGAGACTCTGAGAAATAGTGAATGAGAAAGTCAAAGTGTGTCACTCATCAAATACATGACTAACGCATCAAAAGATTCATTAAGAATTCTTCTCTAAATCAAGAATATCTTCTCTATCTTCTGAGTCTGTCTCTAAATTTATATATATATATATATACTAGCTGACCCGGCCCGGCTTCGCCCAGGCCCTGGAGGGGATATATCTATCTATCAGTCTGTCTGTCTGCTTGTTTGTCTGTCTGTCTGTCTGTCTGGCTGACCCGGCCCGGCTTCACCCAGTCCCTGGTGGGGAGCATCTCATTTAATTATTGTAAGTAGTCATATAAGCTCTCCCGTTCCCGACTATCTGTCTGTCTGTCTGTCTGACCCGGCTTCACCCAGTCCCTGGTGGGGAGCATCTCATTTTATTCATATACGTAGTCATATAAGCTCTCCCGTTCCCGACTATCTGTTTGTCTGTCTATCTGTCTGTCTGTCTGTCCCGGCCCGGCTTCACCCAGTCCCTGGTGGGGAGCATGTCATTTAATTCATTCATATAAGTAGTCAAATAAGCTTCCGTTCCCGACTATCTGTCTATCTATCTGACCCGGCGTGGTTTCGCCCAGCTCCTGGCGCACAGTAACTTAAAAGAATGTCCTTCCACACACCATTCATTATTTTTAATGAAAACTGTTTTTAATCACCGACATGACAGTTGATAAGTTTTGTAAGCAGAAAAAGATGGGTTAAAATGTTATGCATAATGCATTATTTTTATGCAAACTTTAAAAATACCTTAAAGATTATATCATTATTTAATATAACTCATATGCCTAAAAATAACTATAGACAAAGAGTTTAACAATAGTGCAGGTAAGTCCAACAATATGACTATAAAGTATATAGAAATGTTATTAAAAGTTATGCCCCTTGAAATAACTTTTCTAGAGTGAAGTGCCCCTGCTATATAGACATTATATAATGAAAATGGAAAAGTAAATGTTATTAAATAAGTCGAAGATTTTACATTAAGAAATTATTATAGTCGGTTGCAAATGAATGAAAGGAAGACGTGTAGAAAATTTCATCTCAATCGGATGTACCGTTATCGAACGCATCCAATACCCACAAACAAACAAACATACACTCTGTTTTATATATATATATATATATATATATATATATATATATATATATATATATATATATATATATATATATATATATATATATATATATATATATATATATATATATATATATATATATATATATATATATATATATATATATATATATATATATATATATTCTATCACAAAGAACAAGTGCTCTATATACAAGACATCTTTCTGTTAACCTTATCCATTTACAGAAGTAGAGGCATATTAATTATTAATTACCTTCACTCAGCATGACAATTTATATCCACACACAAATAGGGAGTCTCTGTGGCGAAGTGGTCAAGCCGTTTGACTCGTGCTCCGAAGGTTGTGGGTTCGATTCGGTTTACGAGTTAAATGTTTCGGAGACTCCTGGGGGTCGTCGCTAAAAGCTACGGAGTTCGTGCTTTGTGCGACGCTTTCCGCGCTGCGGAAAGAGACCGAGCCATATGGGATAAAACCCGGTGCAATGAAGTCGACCCTGTCGACTTTTAAGCGATTCTTTTTGGCTCAAATGTTAAAAGACTGGCACGTTAAGTTCCTCTGTGACTTAATTTATCTCCTCTCACGCCACAATCTTTGTCTCCCACAATCCTTACAAAGAATTTCCCTTGTCGTGACAATGACTCTTTCCACCAGCACCCATCCAAATTACCGATAGCAATTCCTGTTTATCTTTCTAGTTTTCTTTATTGCGGGCAGCTAGTTTTTCCCGGTAATGAAACATCAACCGCGCTCTCTGACCTATGCAAGTGTCTGCTAATGAAATTGCAACACCGTGCTTGGTACTATCTTTCCAGTATAGGTGTTCCCAATTGACAGGTGACAGGTACCAGATTACGTCTAAAAACGGCGAAAGCCTTTGTTCACGCGGTCGCTGAATCACACTGCATTTTTACTTCATAGGGTTTTAGTTTGGAAACTTAAGAAACTGCTTGCCGTCTGTCCTTCCAATTAGAACACTATTGTCTATCTATATTCTCCATTGTATATGGTGCGTGCGATATTCGTAACATGAAGACGGGCATGAGACATTGACATGTCACGCTGGTAGATCTGTAGAGTGAGTGTGTCTTGCTCACTCCTGATAACCTCTTCTTGAATCCCATTCTCACCTGGAGACTACAGCAACAACAGTAACAATAGCAATGGGGTGATCAACTATGATATATGAGAAATACAACATAAAGCAAGTTAATGATATCATCGACAATGATAACAATAATAACAATATTAATACTGTTATATTGCACGATGTTAATTTACCCCCTATCCTCCATTTGGGACACAGGTCCCCAGCCCACTGACACCAAGCCCTCAACTCACTAATCCCATTTCCCCCTACCCTCAACTATCCAATGCACCCCCGCCCATGTCCTCCCCATTTTACACATTACGGTCTCTGCGACTCTTCTCTGTTTATGTGTGTGGTATTTTATTTTTATATTTGGGGTCTTCCTCTATTTCTCTCTCTCCCCCCCCCCCCCCCCCCCCCCCCCCCCCCCCCGTGGATTTCAGACACAGGTATTTCTAGGTTTATAATTCTCAGGTTTTCTCAGTCTTTGCCCCATCCAGCTCCAGCTTCTGTTCTCCGCCTCTTTGTTCCCTGGTATTTGTCTAGTTTTCTCCATGAGCTCCACATGGGTAATTCTATAATACCAGTTTATTCCTTCTATTTTGTGCAGGCAAAAATTAATGAATGTTTGTAGTTTATTTGTAATCGTGTTTGTTGTTCTTCATGTTTTTGATCCATACAGCAGTACCGATTTAACGTTTGAATTGACTATTCACAGTTTGGTGCTCAGTTTAATTTCCGTTGACTTTCACACATTTGCTAGTGTCATGAAAACCTTCTGTGTTCTTATTCTGATATATTTACCCCCACCCCCAATATTTGTCTACACTGTTACCTAAATAATACTGTCAAATTGTGCCTATGAGAACAATGATACATCTTTCGGTGACTGGGATATCAGATGAGAACAATGATACATCTATCGGTGACTGGGATATCAGATGAGAACAATGATACATCTATCGGTATCTGGGATATCAGATGAGAACAATGATACATCTAACGGTGTCTGGCATATCAGATGAGAACGATGATACATCTAACGCTGTCTGGGATATCAGATGAGAACTATGATAAGTCTTTCGGTGTCTGAATCAGATGAGAACAATGATACATCTATCGGTATCTGTGATATCAGATGAAGGTGTCTGCTGTAGCCACGATTTTGTTGATATTTTACACCAATAGTAGTAGGCCTCTTTCAGTCCTGAAGGACTATAGAGTTGTGCCGCTTGGGAGGAGCCTGGCAGCACCGTTGGTGACTGTATAGTCCAATACGAGAGTGACAATCCCTGTCACAGTTTCCGCATCTGTAAGTCCCGCAGTAAGTGACTGCGTTTCAAGCCTGTGCCGCCTATCCTCGGGAGAGGTGGACAATTTTTCCCTGTTTGCAATTCAGGGTATTCCCGTTTTATTGTTTTTGAGGGGGGCCCGGGAGTTTTCAGGATCTGGGTACGATCTCTC
>JACEFZ010020594.1:0-15469 GCA_014155875.1 Cepaea nemoralis | reverse complement strand
TTTTTACGTGCGCAACAAACACACGGGCGTCCGATCTCACTACCCAGAGACCAGGTTTTTAAAGCCTCTTAGTCCCACAGTGAACCTTTCAGCTCAATGTGGTCCACTAAGGCCCAATTGATAAACCGACTGCTGTTTGACGCTATTCTGGAAAATTCCCAATTGTTTCTCAGTTCTCTCAACTCCGCGACCAGCTACTTGTTAGCCTGAAGACAATTATTGCGGTAATTTGTCTTGGACAGTGGCTTCCAGCTATCATCGGCTGGCCTAATTACATACTGAAACCCGACGATTCGCGCCTTGGCCCGGGTCTGTTTATTATTTTACCACCTTCGCCGCAGTCTTCGTTTGATACATTCACCAGTGTACATCGCTGAAGGTTGCCCGGATGATGACCCCTCTTGACCTGACCCTCGTGATAGCCTACGCGAGGTCGCATTTATCACAGAAACGAGGCCAGAATATGACTGATTGAAACGAGGCGGCTTTCTTTCTTGTTTTGCTTGGACGACGAAACAGTTTACGATTGATTACTTGTTCTCTTAAAACAAATGAAGATAGCAGCGGATAGAAGAAACACACATGGAAAGATACGCGATATGCCAAGTTATTTAGTCTAATAATTTGGCTGGACGTGTTTAAGCATGTCACCCACAATCAACCTAGTTTTGTTGTCTTTTTGTTTTGCATATCCTTTTTACAGGACATCGCTGTCAACACCAGCAATTTACTGCTGTTGTTGATGTCTTGGCAAGTTTACGTTCAGTAAATTGCTTTCAGAACGACCGGCTCCCATACCAACTCGTTAAAACCCAGTGCAATGTGGTCTGCTGCCAAATCGGTCGCGGATGTGTTTCGAACGCAGGTAAGCGGGCTTACGAATCGCGTCCGTAAAACCTTCGCCACGGAGACGGCAAGTTTTGTTATCTGCTCAAACATGTATTCTTGGGAAGTTTATGCGGTACGCCTCTTCCTCCTTGCTTTTCACAAAGTGTGATGGCACTATTGCAGCACACATCTAAAGTAGGACACTGCTAAGCTACAATACAATTTAAACAAAAATATCGGTATTCGAGAAGTGAAGTAGTCAATATGACACTAGTCGTCACTAGCCTTTCTTTATGAATAACATTCGCTGGGCTGGTCACTTGACTCGCAGGCTCACTAAACGAATTTTTTACGGCAAGCTGCATTGTGGTAAACGCTCCCATGGCGGCCAGAGGAAACGCTTTAAATACACTGATCTCACTAAAGGCTTTTGGAATTCATCATGGCACTTGGGAGACTGCTGATAAAGACGGAAATTCATGGCGTGCATCATTACGCAAGGGTGCAGTCGCTTGTGAAGCAAACAGGACTGCAAGAGCTGTGAAGAAAAAGGATGGTAAGAAAAACCACTGCAGGAGACCCTCCTCCTGGCACGTCAAGAATTTTTCCCCCCCATTGTCAAAGAACATTTCGAGCCAAAATAGGCCTTACCAGCCATCTTAGAACTCACGGCTCCATACTTTCAACCCCACTGGATGAAGTGAGTGGATCATCATCATTCTTGATGGACAAACACAGAACTCACGTTACCGTAAGGTAACATCCCTGGCAAAATTAAAATGACAGATAAACCTACTGCAGGTAGATCAAGCTAGCTTTGTTGGTGGAATCTTGTCTAGAGGAAGTAAAACTAACACACATGCATACCGATGCCAGACACACAAATGTATGTCGAAGTTGGACACAGACATTTAGGCGCGTGTGACGGTTCCCTCTTGAAAGAGGAACACAGAAGTGGCTGGTTTCCACCGCTGTGCCAGGTCAGGAGAAGCGATGAGGAAAATATATCGTCTGTTTTCTTGACGGATATAAATATGTACACTCTGAACCCTGTAAAAACTCTTCCACATACGTGAACTGGCATTGACGAAAATGCGCCACGGATTTGCAGAGTTTGAAATGCGTATTAAAAACGAATTACTTCTCATAATCTGCCAGAATTCGGTTTCTGTATGGTTTAGTCATAACCTCTACGTTAACTTCTGCACGTTGTTTTCCCGCCAGCTCGTGATGTTGTTTAAAAGACATTTATCTTCATTTCGCTGTGTCTTCGTGAAGATATGTTTTCTCCACGACTCTAGCGTGGCCTGGTGCTCGTGGAAGCGGATTTTCTGCGTGAAGGATTGGCTAGGGATGGCGCTTCTTAAAGACAGAAATCTGTAACAACCGTCTTTAATGCTTTCCGTACAAGGCAACACCCAGCGAGCGTGCATTGAGTTCTTTTGCTTCCTCCTTCTCCACTTCTTCTTTTTCCTCCACCCCCTGTCGTCCCCGTCATCTTCTTCTTCTCCGTCTTCTTCTTCTGCTTCTTCTTCATGCCAACTCTCCTTCGTCATACGATATGTTATAGTGTTACTGTTCTTTGCATCCCCTATAATACAGGTACGGGATGCTTCTTACACTATACCGTTTTCTTGACTATCCGTATGCCTCTGCCAGTTATTACATTAATCCGTTCTGTTCTTGTTATAGCTCTTTCCGACGAGATGCAGCGAAGTATGCCTGGCAATAAATCGTGCAATCTATTGTTAATATCTTCGTTGTTAAAATTAACTACGGTAAAACATTGTATTGAATGTCTTTCAGTTCTTGTTATCACTCTTTATATGTTCATATCTTGTTCACAGATTCTAGCCTCAGACAGCCGTTACATTACTACATTCAGTACCAGTTTTTATATTTAACTCCTCTTCCAACCATGAATTTAACCTTTAAAGGGCTCGAGGCTTTCTCCAGTGTTTCATTATCATCATCATGTTTCTTGCCATATGACGTGGGCGGCCAGGTTTCTCTACATCTGGCAGCCAATTTATCTACTGATATTTCCTTGCCAAGATGAAAGGCTGTTAAAAATTTCCTCTCTGTCTTGCTTTGCATTTTCCCTCATTAATCTTCCCGGTTGTTACAATATGTTCCCGCGCCTCTCTTCTGAGAATGTGGCCAAAAATGTTGGCTGTCTCTTTCTGATATTTGTGATAAGTTGTCTTTGTGTCTTAACCTGTTCCTCGGCTTATGTCTGGTACAAGGTTCCTCAGTCTGCACGTTGGTCTACTGCTAAGCTGAAAAGCTATTTCCAGTGTTATTTAAACTTGTGTATAGGCAATATCACCGGCTCTGTGGCGAAGGAAGTTAAGGACGCAGTTCGTAATCCCGTATCCCTGCGTTCGAAACTGTCACATAAATGTGTCATTCATCCACATTCCCAGTCCCTAAAACAATTGAAAATTGTTAACGGAGTCCCTCCTGATAGAATAGTTATTTTTAGATAGAATGTTCGAGAGACGGAGTAGGGTACACCAAGGCGAAAGCTATTTAATTGGTTAATGCTAGACTAGGCTAGGCTAGGAATGTTATCTTTCTGGGTCAGGCCGGACCCATAGCCTAACAGTTGTAGTTTTGAAGCCATCAGGACCGGTCTTGGTTACAAGATGTGGGGCTATTTTCCGCCCTAAGTAATTTCCTCTGTCTCAGAGGAAGGGAATGGAGGGAGAGGCCCTTTTTATTTAGGACACCCAACCGGGAGTCCCTGACTCAAACCTTGACTCCTTAGAGAACTTCAGGGACCTACACAGAATATATAGGCTGATTGACCAGCCAAAATCTTCAATATATGGCATACAGAGTCAACAAGTGCAGGAAAGTAATACTGTATTCTTCACAGAACCTCCTGACTTCAGTTTGTCTCATACAGGCCCATGGAAGTTTACCCCTGTGTCCCTATGGAACTCTCACCTTGTTCTGGAATCCAAAAATGCTGGTGTTTCTCAGAACTACTTGTTTTCCGCAGCCCAAGTTTTAACTTTGGGTTATTCAGGAGCAAGGAAAGTCATTTTTATCTCCATTTTCAACTTGGATATTTGGTGCAGTCCAACAAGGAGTGTCAAACTTGTATCCCCATTTTCAACTTGGATATTTGGTGCAGTCCAACAGGGAGTGTCAATCTTTATCCCCATTTTCAGCTTGGACATTAGATGCAGTCCAGAATTAGCTAGCTGGGATTTAATCCCATGTTGAACTGTTGGTATGATGGACTTGTAGAATGCTGTATCTTTTTCATTTACAACTGGGTGATCTTCAGACCTTTGTGAATACACGAACGGAGCTCTACCTTCCCATAGCCGGAGGAGTGGAACTCACCTTATGGATTGACCCCAGGTGTCAGCTTCACAGTCTAGTCATTACCAGAGTTCCTGTATAAAAGTATGTCTTCAGAGATTGCTTCACCTGGAGGAGAGTACTTGTCTGGGAGATTACATTAGGTGTCTACTACATGGGACCTTACCTAACACCGCCACTGGTGGCGTCAGGATTATCAAGGACCATAACTAGTTTTACTTGTGTATTGCCCAGTACTTATGCCTTTCTTTTCCTCAGGGAACAAATGAAGAAATATACTTATAGTAGATCAGTTAGTAGTGAAGGAGAAGGTTTTGGAGGTGTGTGTGAACTATGAGTTGGAGGAGAGATGTTGTTCTGTTTTGGGTTGGGAATCTGTGGGTTGTTTGGGGAGGAATCTGGGTGTTGTCACTTGAGTATATAAATGCATATATGAACATTGAGGTGTGTGATATACCATGTGTAACCTGGGTCTTCACTGGACCCCACTAGTCCCAAATAAAGGAAAGAGAAGTTAAAAGCTGTTGTTGAGACATACCATTGTGAATGTCTGGTCCAGCTTTTGTTGTGAGAACATATCATTGTGAATGTCTTGTTCAACCTTTGTGGAGTGCAGCTCTTGTGGATGTTTTGTGCAACTATGTGAAGTATCTTCCATTGTTGATGTTTAGTCATCTATTGTTGAGTCCAGAAGTCTCATTGTCAAATTGTCAAGTGTCACTTGTGATACAAATTAACGTTAGATCCACATGAGGTTGGCAGAAAGCATACAGTTAACAATATTGGGGAGGGAACATGTTCCTCTGTTGCTGTGGCAAATTGCCAGGATCTATATCTATATATATCTGCCTTATATGGGAACGTTTCATTCTATAAATTCTGTGTATCAACTCAACTTTGTCTGAGATTTGCACAGTGGGGGTTGAGCCAAAAATTATATTGTTCCTCTTAAGGGCAGCGCGGGAATGATTTCATCTTATTAGTGATGCCCTAGACAACGTGCTATATCAATCCCTTATCTATCACATCTAGTATATATTTATACAGACCTCACTCCGAGGGGGCCCTGTATATTTTCACTAAAAACCTCACAGAAACACAGTTGTGTGTTTTTTTTTAAAATGAAATGGTATGGATGCCGGTTGTTCAGAAAGCAATAACAAACTACTGAACGTAAACTTGCCCAGTATTTACGAACAGCCAAAAAATACTGGGGTTGACAGCTACGTTCTGTAAAGGATATGCAACATCTTTTTTTTTTTATAGGCGCTATCGCGGTAGTGTAGGGACTAGAGACTGGCCTGCCGTCCCAATGGTCGGGTTCTTCTTCTTCTTCTTCTTCTTCTTCTTCTTCTTCTTCTTCTTCTTCTTCTTCTTCTTCTTCTTCTTCTTCTTCCAGCCGTCCCGATGGTCGGGTTCTTCTTCTTCTTCTTCTTCTTCTTCTTCTTCTTCTTCTTCTTCTTCTTCTTCTTCTTCTTCGTTCATCCTGAGAGTTTTTTCGGACGTGATTGCGTTGTGCCTGTTTACAGCAGAGCTTCGTTCTTGCGCCGTTAGGCCGACACATCCGACTTCTGCGGGCATTTGTTGACCGGGTTGACCTTGGGTGGGGGGGAGGGGAAGGGGTGTTCGATTTTTTTCAAATTGAGCTGGGTTTCTGGGTCGACCCAGCTTGCAGTGGGAACCAGGAATTGTCTTGGGAAGTGAAGACGGTCGGAGTGACACTGGCCACGTCGTCTGCCAGTGTCGGTTGCTCTGTAACAGCATGTGTCTAGTAACATAAACCCAACGGTGCCTTAAGGTGTGTACAAGGGACCTTTATTGTATGCGTGGCTCTCAGTTGATTACTTACGCAGATTATAGACAGCTCAACAGGCAGCAGTGAAGGCCTTTATTCACGGCTACGTGGGATAGTCTTTTTGGTGACTCCAAATGTCTTCTCTTCTTCTCCATGTTGGGCATCCTGGGCAGAAGTCATCCCTTCATCTCCATGCGGGGCGTTCTGGGCAGAAGTCCTCTCTTCACCTCCACGCGGGGCATCCTGGACAGAAGTCCTCCCTTCATCTCCATGCAGGGATATTCTGGGCAGAAGCGCTTTTTACCTCCAAGCCGGGCTTTCCGGGCAGAAGTCACCTCTTCATATTCACGTGGCGCGTCCTGAGCAGATACTAGTTTGGCTTTCGAAAGAGTGATCGACCATGGTCTCATCAACTGTGGTGAAGCTAGCCAAAGACTCACACCGTGCATACTTTGAGACTGAGGAAAGTCACCTATTCCCCACGAGGAATGGTAGGCAACCAGCACTCCCACATCTTGCACTCACCATTTGGAGAAGTCAGAGGGGTGAGTTTTCTTTGCTAGACGGGATGAAAGCAACACTTATCAAGTTGTAATAGAAAAGACAACTGATTCCCTGGTGTTTAACAACAAACAAACAAAGTTCCTGTTACCGGCCCTACACACTGACCTCCTATTTAATGAACTCCTTTTCTTTCGAACATCGCTTACTTCGTCTGTGATAAAGCTTTCTATTCAATTGACTTTTAAAAAATCCGTTACTTCATCGAAAACTTTCCAGATTTGTCTTATCTCTGACGGTTGTTACATTCATACCTTCAGTTACAGAATACTGTGACTATAACTCATTCTATAGAAAACCGCTGAAGCTTTAAAGTAATATTTAAATGTTAGATGGGTTCTCTCCTCCCAACCCCCTACTTTCTTTTCTCGTATACATGCTTTCTTAATTTAGTTTAGTATTCGCTACGCGGCGAAGGGATTACGGACCCAGTTCGTAATTCCGCATACCCGAGTTCGAAACACAGCTGCAAACCGTCTTGCGTTGTTTTTTACGAAATGGTATGGGTCCCGGTCGTTCGGAAAGCAATCGCAAACTATTGAACGTAAACTTGCCAAGAGATCACAACAGCAAAGAAAATGTTGGTGTTGACTGCGACGTGCTGTAAAGGATATGCAACTAACTTTATTACTTACACACGATGTATACCATTGTGACGCCATCCATCATGTGCCATGCTGGAAAGCGTGGGCGGTCATGACTCGCGATTTCACTCGATCACCACAGTCGTAGGATCTGCTCAGTGTTCCTGTCTCGACCATGCCATTGATTAAAGGACCCTTATTAACATCTAGAGGAGTATTGGGTATATGGTGCCATCCCCATAATTTTATATCCCAGTTAACACTGGATCGGTCATGTGGTCAGTATCACGACAGCCGCTTGCACGTCCCAGAACTGTTCCAGGTACCAGTTGTAGGTTGGGTGTACATGGGAGTGTTGAAGTGCTACGTAGAACCTGTGCTTTTAAATGGATGTGAAGCGTCGACAATGAGCAAACAGGCCGAAAAACATCTGATGGCCGTGGAATGTGGTTTCTGAGGAAAATGCAAAGAATACCATGGACAGACAGAAAAGACCAATGACCAAGTCCTACAAGAAACAAATGGAAATCGTGATGGTATGGCCACGTGGCATGGTCGGGACAAGAACACTGAGCTGATCCACGACTCTGATGATCGTGTGAGATGGCGAAACATGACCGCTCCCGCTTTTCGGCATGGCACATGATGATGTACCTGGGGATCAGGCCTTAAAAAACACACTGCCCAGAAGCAGATTCGAACAATTGACAAAGCGCCGGCTGATGAGCGCTACCGTGGCTCTCCCATTGGGAGTAAAAACGTAAGTAAAAATCACTTTCGAAACGCACCGGTTCTCTTGAGTAGACGGCAAGCAGCATCGCGGTTCTACAGTTGCAGTATTTATGGAACGGTGCAATAAATCAATGCGCTCCAGATATATTTTCACCTAACCAGCCGCTGTCGTATCTTTTGCCTATCGCGTATGAGGCACATAAAAAAAGGGAGGGAAAATAAACAGTTAGGTTGTGTTGTTGCCAACTTTTACGCTGTAAAATGCCTGTAAATGATCATACCAGACACGAGGTGCGTAAAAGCAACCGTTAGAAAGTGTACATACGTTTAGTTAACGTCATATTAGCATACTAGTTAAAACGAAGGTCTGGCGGGCAAAAACAAAATGATAACTGTGTGGAAGGAACCAGGGTTGCTACTGCCCCAGCGATCAATTAGGCATATTTGTGTGTGTGTGTGTGTGTGTGCTTGGCCATGTGCGCTTAACAGTAGACCTGTGTGCGCTGGGCTGGGCATATTTAGCATCTATAACAAAACAGGACTAACGAGATCTATTGGTTGAATATAAACAAGCTTTATTTCATATTGATGGCCACTACATGGTATTGTCACAATTCCGAAACGATGGCGACTTCTCTTCCTAGACCCAGATGTTGACTGCCTCCTAACAACCAACTTACGCCACGATTTGAGCATCCTTTTTCCCCAAATTCCATCCTGATGCTAAAGCGTGCTGTAGTTTTTTCCCCAAACCTCATCATACCTATTCTGTACACCTTCCTATGTTTCAGAAAGACTTTTCCCTTTAAAAAGTCTTTACCCCCAATCCCCATATTCTATTCCCTCTCTTTCCTTATTTCCCATAACTCCTCTAATCTCCCAAACCAACTTTATTTTCAGTACAACAATCTATTCGTAACTCTTTCCCCTGCCATATAGTAAATCCCCTAAACATTTCTTGTTCTTTTTTGGGTCTTAAAAAGTGTTCCTGTACAAAATATATATATCATAAGAACAGCTCGTACAATCGTTATCCGTACACTTGACATTATGAGTTTTCTCACTCTTTCACAACACAGAAAACAATGTAGAGTATTTAGAAAAAGTAAAGAAGGGGTGCGCACCCAGTGAAAAGCATAAAGAACGAATAGTCACACAATCACATTTACATAAAGGAATGAAAAATCAACACAATCACATTTACTCTCTTCCCAAACCCAAAAAAACAATTTTTTTTGTAAAATTTTTAAAAAAATACATCTTATGAAATACATCCTTGTACCCATCAAGTTGATATAAGTTTTCTCAACATTTTATATTCAACATTTTTTTGGGACATCCACAATTTGTCTATATTTCCGTTATCTCATCTTGACCACGAGCCAATGTTCATATTCCATGAACATTTTTTTATTTTAATTAACGCTGATTTTCACAGCTCCTATATCTTGTCCCCTCACATCCATGATCTGCTTCCTTGTCTATTTATATATACCACAGCTTATATTGCTGCCATTAACAGTCTTTCCCCCCTTTCTCTTTTTTTTTCATATCCCCAAACCCTTTATTTTCTTCATATAATGCTGACTTTAATGCAGCTCCTATTTTACTTTCTCATAGCCATCCCCGATCTATGCTTCTAATATTTTATATCCATAAAAAACTCCTCATGCCGATTATGACAAACCACATAATATTCACCAAGAGAATGTGTCTCTCTATTAGCCCTCAGTAGTTTTAGTAAACTCTTTTTGAACGAAGGTCTTAAATAAAGCCCCATGTATTTTCTTTATTCTAGCCAACACCAAAACTATTTAAAAATTAAACTTACTTAACAAAATTTTAAAAACATATTTACTAATAAGGTAACCTAATACACTAAAAAAACTTATTAAATTAGAGTGAAGCGAAATAAAATAAAACAGGACATCATCCCCCCCAAATATTTTTATGCACAAATTTATGTTTTCCCCCCATATTAATTTAAAAATATCAACTCATTCAAAGAAAAAACACATTTTTAAAATAATTAACAGCATCTTATAAAAACAGAAGAAAATATTCTAGTACTACCTAACACTACTGGTCTCTTTTACGGACCAATAGTTTGTACGTAAAAGCTAAGAACAAAAAAATCCTATTTTAAAATCAATTAATAACAATCATTTACAGGACCAAATCAAGCCACAAAAAAAAACATATTTTATATGAGGCATTAAAAACTCAGATTCAATAAAACAAGTGTCTTCTCGTAAAGAGAAAAGGGTTTTTTTAAAAAAAAATAATTCATTTAAAATTAACTACGTACAGTGGACCCATCAACATTGGCCTCCTATACGAACCAATGTAACACATATCTATTCCTACAAGTCATTCCCCCATTTTTAAACCCTGAAAACAAAAAAAACTCACTGCCAAGTAAAATATACCTGTTACCAAAGACCAATTCCTAAGTTAAAAACAATATCTGTTCATTCCATAAAAGTCTTTAGCTAAAATGAGCGTACTATCTATCAGTAGAACCTGTGGTTCGACACAGCAAATTTTTTCTCCTTCATTGTAGCAACTTCTTAATCATTACCTTTTAAACCCCGGTATTTCTAGCACCCATAAAAACTTGTCTATTTATTATAGAGTATATCTACCTGCTGTTTCCATTGACAAAATTATTATCTAAGAAAACTCAAAAAGTTGACACATAAAATCGGGGTGCAATTCCATCACAGAGAGAAAAAAAAACCATATATACCTCACTCGAATTTACTTCTATATTAGTTATCTTAAGCTTAACTATTCCTCCCAAAACCATTTATGAAAAGTACAATAGAAGCCTTTTCCAAAATTTCCCCTGTCTCGTATTTCATCAAGTATCTCTTTCCTTTTTAAATCATGAAAATACATTCTTGCTATCTGCAGTATTTTTTTATCAATTTACTTCTTACGTTTCCACTTCTTCAATAACTCCAAGTTTCTTTTAATAAGTGCTATCTCCACATCAAAATCTTCTTCTTCGTATAAAATTATTAGTTTCTTCCATACTTTCTATTGATTCTGACTTTTCATCCATTTCCTCTTCTTCATTTTGTATGTCTATCGCTAGCCCGCCGTAATTTCTTCCGTTCAATAACCATCTAATTTGTCTATCATTCTTTCTTAAGGGGCCTTTTTTAGTAGAGGGATATCTTCATGGCTTGTTGAATAATCTCTAATTTTTCTCTGTCTTTTTTATTTTCTTTCTCTTTGTTTATCCATTCTTCTTTCGTTGCTGTCTAGTATTCTTAATGTAGCACCCATTCCTCTTCCATAGATTCTATACTATCATAATGACTCAAAATTCGCACCTTCTTCTTCTATCGTTTTCGGTATTGTCTGTTCTTGAGTATCATCGTAAAATGGAAGTTGTTATTAACTGATTTTGTGCTGGATCTTTTTCCCAAAAACCCGGGGTTATTGTAGCTCCCCGACGACTTGTTCATCTAAGTACAGTGTCTGAATAATAATTATTATTATAATTATTATTTCCCTCTCATCCTCATCTCCCCTTAAGTGTTCACGTGTTCCCTTGCCACATGTCCCGTGATCGGGGGTCTTTTTTTAAAACTATACGATACATTTCCTAGCTTTTCCAAAAAAGTAAAACCTGGGATCCAACGAGCATCAAACCTAAGAGTTCCTTCTATGCTTCTTGTAATAAACTCTATCAACTAATTTTAAAATCCTGTAATTTTGGATTCACGTTTTTGTACTTTTTTCTGTCTTTCTCTAGCTTTAATTACATTATTCTTAATCTTACGTGTGCTTTATGCATTTCTTTGTAACTGGGTGGTCTCTTGAAAGCATTTAAAACACACGTAAGATTAAAGAAAAAAGTAATTAAAGCTAGAGAAAGACAAAAAAAAAAGTACAAAAAAAGTGGGAAAACAAAATTACAGGGGTTTAAAAATAGGGGATAGAGGGTTTTTTACAAGAAGCATAGAAAAGGGAAATCTTTAAATTTGATGCTCGTTTGGGTCCCAGGGGTTTTTACGTTTTGGGAAAAACTAGGAAATGTATCGTATAGTATCAAAAGCCAGATCACGGGGACATGTGGCAAGGGCACACGTGGAACACTTAAGAAGAGATGAGGATGAGAGGGGAAATAATAATTATAAAATAATTATTTTTTCAGGCACTGGATACTTAGATGAACAAAATCGTCAGGGGAGCTACAATAACCCCAGGTTTTGGGGAAAAAATCCAGCACAAAATCAGTTAATAACAACTCCAGTTTACGATGATACTCAAGAACAGACAATACCGAAAACGATAGAAGAAAAAGGTGCGAATGTGAGTCATTATGATAGTATAGAATCTAGGGGAAGAGGAAATGGGTGCTACATTTAAGAATACAGACAAGCAACGAAAAGAAGAATGGATAAACAAAGAGAAAGAGAAATAAAAAGACAGAGAAGAATTAGAGATTATTCAACAAGCAGTGAAGATATGCCTCTACTAGAAAGGTCCTTAAAAAAAGAATGATGGGACAAATTAGAGGGATATTGAACGGAAAAAAAATTAGCGGTGCAAGCGATAGACAACAGATGAAGAAGGGGAAAAAATGGAGAAAAGTCAGAATAAAAATAGTAGTATGGAAGAAACTAATAAGTTATACGAAGAAGAAGATATTGATGTGGAGATAGCACTTATTCAAAGAAACTTGGAGTTATTGAAAAAGGGGAAAAACGTAAAAGAAGTAAATTGATAGAAAATACTGCAGATAGCAAGATGTAAGTTTCATGATTTAAAAAGGAAAGAATATTTGATGAAGTATACGAGACAGTGGAAATGGAAAAGGTTTCTATTGATACTTTTCAAAAAATGGTCTTGAGGAGTATTTAAGCATTAAGATAACAAAATATAGAAAGTAAATTCGAGTAGAGGGTATATATTTTTTTTTTCTCTGTGATGGAAATTCCCTAGTCGATTTTATGTTTTTCACTTTTGAGTTTTCTTAGATAGAAAAAGTTAGTCAAGGTACAGCAGGTAGATTACTCTATAATAATAGACAATTTTTTTAGGGTGCTAGAAATAGTGGTTAATGGTAATGATTAAGAATTTGCTACAAATAAAGGGGAGAAACAATTGCTGTGTCGAACCACAGGTTCTACTGGTAGATAGTACGCTCTTTGTTAGCTAAAGACTTTATGGAATGAACAGATATTTTTTTTAACTTGGGAAATTTGGTCTTTTGGTAACAGGTATATATACTTTGCAGTGATTTTGTTTTGTTTTCACGGTTATAAAAATAGTGGAATGACTTGTAGGAATAGATATGTGAAAACATTGGTTCGTATAGGGGGCCCAATTTGTTGATGGGTCACTGTACGTAGTTAATTTTAAATAAAATTATTTTTTTTTTGAAAACCTTTTTCTTTAGCGAGAAGACACTTGTTTTATTGAATCTGAGTTTTTAATGCCTCATATATAATATTTTTTTTTTTGTGTGCTTGTTTTGGTCCTGTAAAATGATTGTTTTTAAATTTGATTTTAAAATAGGATTATTGTGTTCTTAGACTTTTTGTACAAAAAATTGGTTTTCCCTTTAAAAAAGACCAGTAGTGTTAGGTTTTGTACTAGAATATTTTTTTTTTCTGATTGATAAGATGCATGTTTTATTTTTTTAAAAATGTGTTTTTCTTTGAATGAGTTGATATCTTTAATAAAAATGAGGGGAAACATAAATTTGTGCAAAAAAAACTTGGGGGGATGATGTCCTGTTTTTATTTTATTTCGCTTCACTTAAAAATTTTAAAAAAGGGGTTTAGGGGTATTAGGTTACCTTATTAGAAAAAATGTTACAAATTTAGTTAAGTAAGTTTAATTTTTAAATAGTTTTGGTGTTGGCTAGAAAAAGAAAATACATGGGGCTTTATTTAAGACCCTTCGTTCAGAAAAGAGTTTTCTAAAACTATGAAAGGGGAAATAGAGAGACACATTCTCTTTTGGGGAATATTATGTGGTTGTCATAATCGGCATGAGGAGGTTCTTATGGATATAAAATATTAGAAGCATAGATCGGGATGGCTATGAGAAAGTAAAATAGGAGCTGCATTAAAGTCAAACATTATATGAAGATATAAGGTTGGGTTTGTAAAAAAAAGAAAAGGGGGGGAAAGACTGTGAATGGCAGCATATAAGCTGGGGTATATATAGGTAGACAAGGAAAACAGATCATGGGATGTGAGGGGACAAGATATAGGAGCTGTGAAAAAAACGCGTTAATTAAAATAAAAATGTTCATGGAATAGAACATTTGCCGTGGTCAAAAATGAGAAAAAGGAAAATATAGACAAGATTGGGATGGCAATATAAATGTTTAATAATAAATGTTGAGAAAATTATATCAACTTGATTGGGTACAAGGATGTATTTCATAAAGTGTATTTTTTTTAAAAAATTTTACAAAAAAAAATTGGTTTTTTTTTGGGAAAAAAGAGGTAAATGTGATTGTGTTGACTATTCATTCCTTTTTGTAAATGTGATTGTGTTTGACTATTCGTTCTTTATGCTTTTCACTGGGTGCGCACCCCTTTTTTACTTTTTCTAACTACTCTACATTGTTTTCGTGTTGTGAAAGAGTGAGAAATCTCATAATGTCAAGTGTACGATAACGATTGTACGAGCTGTTTCTTAGATATATATATTTTGTACAGGAAAAAATTTTTAAAAACCCAAAAACGAAAAAGAAATGTATAGTGATTTACTATATGGGAGGGGAAAGAGTTACGAATAGATTGTTGTACTGAAAAATAAAGTTGGTTTGGGGGGATTAGAAAGGGGTTATGGGAAGTAAGGAAAGAGAGGGAATAGAATAGGGGGATTGGGAGTAAAGACTTTTTAAAGGGAAAAAGTCTTTCTGAAACATAGAAGGTTTTAGCAGGAATAGGTATGGCGGTGGGCAAAGCTACAGCACGCTTTAGCATCAGGATGGAATGGGAAAAAAGGATGCTCAAGTCGTGACGAGTTGGTTGTTTGGAGGCAGTCAACACTGGGTCTAGGAAAAAGAAGTCGCCATCGGTACGGGAAATTTTGACAATACCATGTAGTGGGGCCCCCCCAAAATGAAATTTAAAACTTGTTTATATTCAACCAATAGATCGGTTTGTCCTGTTTTGTTATAGATGCTTTAAAATGCCCAGCCCAGCGCACCCAGGTCTACGGGGTTAAACGCACATGGCCCAAACCACACACACACACACACACAAAAATGCCTAATTTATCGCTGGGGCAGTAGCAACCCCGTTTCCTTCCACCCAGTATCTTTTTTTTTTTTGGGCCCGCCAGACCTTCGTTTTAACTAGTGTGCTAATATGACGTTAACTAAACGTATGTACACTTTCTAACGGTTGCTTTTACGCACCTCGCGTCTGGTATGATCATTTACAGGCATTTTACAGCGTTAAAAAATTGGCAACAACACAACCCCAACTGTTTATTTTCCCCCCCTTTTTTTTTGTGTCATACGCGATAGGCAAAAGATACGACAGGCCTGGTTAGGTGAAAATAAATCTGGGAGCGCATTTTATTTATTGCACCGTTTCCCTAAATACTGCAACTGGGAGAACTGCGGGTGCTGCTTGCCGTCTACTCAAGA
>JACEFZ010020593.1:115000-147026 GCA_014155875.1 Cepaea nemoralis | reverse complement strand
TCCACCCCTCAGTAAGTGACTCCAGCCATCAGTAAGTGACTCCAGCCATCAGTAAGTAACTCCAGCCATCAGTAAGTGACTCCAGCCATCAGTAAGTGACTCCAGCCATCAGTAAGTAACTCCAGCCATCAGTAAGTGACTCCAGCCATCAGTAAGTGACTCCACCCATCAGTAAGTGACTCCAGCCATCAGTAAGTGACTCCAGCCATCAGTAAGTGACTCCAGCCATCAGTAAGTGACTCCAGCCATCAGTGAATGACTTCAACAACCAGTGAGTGACTCCAGAAATCAATAATTGACTCAAGCCATCGGTGAGTGACTCCAGCCATCAGTGAGTAACTCCAACAATAAGTGAGTGACTCCAACAAACACATAATGACTCCACCATCAGTAAGTAACTCCAGCCATCAGTGAATGACTCCAACAATCATTGAGTGACTCTAATTATAAGTAAGTGACTCCAACAATAAATAACTGACTCTAGCTATCCCTGAATGATGATGATGAAATGATGATGATGACAATGACAATGATGATGATGATGATGATGATGATGATGATGATGATGATGATGATGATGATCAATGAGGTAAAGGCATATTACATACATGGTGAAGAAGAAGAAATATACTCGCCTTGAAACTTTTGATTAGAAAAGAATTCACCTGAAGGTTATACAAGAGAGGTTACCATAATGTACTTACATTGTTTATAACCAAATACTCATGGCAATGGGGAAAAATTTAAAAAAACCCTTTAATGTATGAGACCTTTTTCTTATTAGGGAAGGAGATTCTACAGAAACTAATTATGTACAGAAGAAAAGGGGGAGAACATAGTTGTCAAGTTACAAATTACTAAAGGTATTACTCAACCTGTAGACCATGGAGGACAGGCATGGGAGAAGACGACACTGCGTATCTGCAAGTCTAAAACTTGAGCGCCATATAATGACGGAGTATCTGGGGATTACATTTGACAGGAGCCTGCCCTTAAAGGACCACGTGGAGAGGGTTTGGTGACAAGATCTCAAAATGGACTCAGTGCACTTAAAACTATGGCTGCAATGGACACAGAGTAGAGAATGCTTTTCAAACTATACCAGCACTTGATCCTCTCAGTAATTTATTATGGATTAGGTCTGCTCGCTGTCTCAGAGGTCGGCTGGGAAGTTAGCGCGCATACAGAACGAAGCTGTGCGGGGGCATTCTGGGATGCACTAGAGACACCCCAGTAGTGTGTATGTGTTACATTCTTGGTCTGCCGACTGTTGCTGGTAAGCCTAAGGTGATGCAGGTGAAGGCATACCTCAGAGTAGCTGCAGACACAGACCACTCACTGCATGAGGCGCTGGACGCAGTTAAGGGTCAGCAACTGATAAGAGGTACATCATGGAATGGGTCCAGGCGGAGGATACGATCAGAACACGTTGTGCCCCTTGGAGAACATTAGTCGTGGAGAGGAGTGGGTCAGAGTGCAAGCGGAGCAGCCAGAATTGTGCAGTTATAATCACATTAAGCCAGGAGTGCAGGGAATGGCCAACAGGGGCCACGGAAGTGGAAATCCCGCAACTAATTTAGGACAATGCTCACTCGGGTGATGTGATTATCTACACAGATGGTTCGGTGTCAAGAGGTGAGAGAAGTGCATGGTGGTTCATAGCCAAAGCTAATGGTCGATGTTTGGGCAGGAGAGCCTGGCATATGATACCACAACATCCAGCTTAAGAATGGAGGTGGAGGCAGTCACTGCGGCTCTCCGCTGGATGGAGAATACGACACACACACACACATCGTGATTGTAACTGGCTCAGAAAGCATGCTGACGAGGGTGAGGACGGGCAGGCTTCGTGCGGAGTGGCTTGCTTCGTTTCGGAGGTCACGGGTGACAAGCATCGCCTGGATCTTTTCTCCGGGGCATGCCGGTGAGCTGGGAAATGAACAGGTGGACAGATTGGCTGGCTCTGCAGAACTTGGTGGAGTACTGATACATGACAAGGCAGACGTGATTGCGGCCTTGTGGGAGCACGTGCACACCTCGGAGGAGCAAATGGATTACCATGGTCTGGCAAGAATGAGACAGCGAGGAGTGACGAGGGGATCTGGCCGACGCTCAACGCTCAGAGGAAAGGCGAGACGGACTTATAATCAGATTGCTACTGGTACTATTAGTGTTGGAACTCTTCGCTGGCTGACTGAGGATGGGGACGGAGCACTTATGGGAATGCCCCGAATGCTGTGATGTCGATTCCTAAATCAATCAATCAATCATAATGACGGACTGGGTGGAAAGCAACAAAGTATGTTGTGGATAACTATTTAAGAGCACCAAGACTCTTTTCCTTCCACTGTTTTTTTTCCTAGGATCACAATTCTTTTATGTATTTTTCTTTGTGATTTTTTTGAAAATATATAGGGTTTTTATTTCTGATGTTCATAGTGATGATATCATTATATTTATGATTGATGCTGAAATTTCAGGTAGTGGCTAGATCCATCTAGAACCCGATCTGACTTTGTGAATGTAGCAGCTTGACTGAATGTAGCAGCTTGACTGAATGTAGCAGCTTGACTAAGTGACTCGGCTGAATAGTGGGGCCCAAATACTAGTCTCAAACAATTTCTTGCAGATTTTCTCTACCAATGTAGGTCAGTTATCTCAGATAACCTTGTTCTATTCATATAGGGTAAAAACAATTAAACCCAAAAACCTTATCCTGGAGCAAAAGAACACTCAAAAAATTTATCACATATATTTTGCACTGACAGATTGCCGCAGAGATCCAAAAACGTGACGTCTGACCAATCAGAGTGTATACATTTTTTTTCTCCCCAGATTTACATATGCCAGAAGAAGCGGCCCATAAAGATAATCGAAGACTGATACATCGCTGGTGGTTTGGATAGTATATTGAGCACAGCCAATAGATATGGATAGTTAGAGATGTACATGTACATGATCTTGAATTTTTTTGTTTTGTTTTTTGTTTTTTTTTGTTTTTTGTAATGAATTGTTTGTTGAAATTTTATTACATTAATCCACCATAGCACCATTTATATGTGATAAATTATGAAATTATAATGTCATTTTCTCTTCTGGGGGTTCTCTTGTCGTGGTAAAATTTTTTTAATTAACAACCCTAGATTAATAATTATTTAGTTGAGAGAGGAGAGGTAAGGAACCACCAAAAAAGGGTATTTTTGGGTATTCAGAGAAAAAATTTAATTGGTTTCCTTGATGCATTCCTTGGTTCTCCGAACCTCTAGTTATGGTCTCAAGCCACTGAGCCAGAACAGCTAAATTAATTATAACTGGCAGGATCACACTGAGAAAGAGGAACTTAGTATCCTCTATCCCTTTGGGGTTGACCAAAAACCATACATACGACACACACAAAAAATGTAGTAAACAGGGCGTACATAGAACGTTTTAACCACACGGCCCCCATAGAATGTTGTAGCAATACAGCATCCATAGAATGTTGTAGCAACATGCATCCATAAAATTGTGTAACCATAAAGCACCAGCAGAATGTTGAAACCCCACACGGCACTAATAGAATGTAATAAAAAACCACACGGCCCCCATAGAATGTAGAAACACAACGGCACCCATAGTATGTAGTAACCAATGGGCACCCATAGAATGTAGTAACAGCACAGCACACATAGAATGTAGTTACAACACGGCACCCATAGAAATGATGTAACCACACGGCACCCATAGAATGTAGAAACAACACGGCACACATATATTGTAGTAGCAACACGGCGCCCATAGAATGTAGTAAAAAAAACGGCACCCATAGAATGGAGAAGAAACACGGCACCAAATAGAATGTAGTAGCAACACGGCACCCATAGAATATAGTAGCAAACAGCAATGCTCCTATAGAATGTAGTAGCAACACGGCACCCATATAATCTCAGCTCAATGCACGAACCGGCGAGGATCCTGAAATACTTTAGGGTAGATTTTTAACTCAAAATTTTTGCCCGGGCAGCGCCGTTAGGTTTCTCTTTTTCGATTTCCAACTGCCATGGGATTTTTACGTTCACAACAATACACAGGGGGTGTCCGATCTCACTACCCAGAGACAAGGGGAAATTGTTTTACTAGAAGTCCGCGTGAAACATCCCGGTCCTAAAGGGGGCTTGAACCCGGAACCTCCAGCACTCGAGATTTCTCACTGACAGCTGTAAGGCCAATGTTAATTTTTGACAAGTGATTCACCAATAAATACGAATACAGTAAAACTTCGGTTTTTTTTGCTTTCGGTTATAGTCGGTTTCGGTTTTCGTCGAGTTTTTCCCAAAAAAATTTTTTTCGGTTTTCTTCGGTTGCCTCGGATCTCTTCGGGATGCCCCCATGACCTCGCTGCTAATTTTTAGGGAAAAAAAAAGTACCCACGAGTTTTTTCTGCTCAGTTTGGCGTTGTTTTTCGTTGTGTGAGCTTCAGTTGCAAATAATAAATACTAGAACGGCATTAAGATTGCTGAAATCGGGCGCAAGTCGGTAAATCGCCATCCACGATAAGTTCCACTGTGGGAAAAAAGAAAGCAATAAAGGAGGGTAATGTAGCGAAGGCTTGAATGTGCTGAAGTATAATATGTGAAATGGCCAGATTTTGTATGCCGATCAAATTTAAAGAAAATGCCTGGGACGCGTGAAAGGTTACTTTGTGTTTTTAAGGCCAGCAGAGGATAGTTTGGAAAATTCAAGAGGCGCACTGGCATACACAGTTTTATTATGCGAGGCTAAGGTGCTAGTTCGTTCAAGTCTGAGACCAAAAACTAGTATTAAATTTTATATTTTTCTGTAAAAAATGTTTTTTTGGGTATGTATGTTTGAGTTTCTGTAACGAATTAATTTGTTTTACATTGATTCATATGAAAAAAATTGCCTCGGATTTCGTCGGTTTCGAACTTCGCCGATTATTTGGATGGAGTATCGACGAAAACCGACGTTTTACTGTAATGCCCTCAGCATATTTCAACATTTCTTCGTGGGTGGCTGTGGCAGGACGCCCATAGTGCGCCCGATCAAGCAGCTCCGTATCTCCACTTCCTGATATTTTGATTCTCTGAACACAGCAACAGATTGTACTCATGTCGACTGAAAAAACTTCTATACACATCACATAGAATGTTCACCACATTTTCCCTTTTCAGCGAGAAGTTCATCACAATTCGCAGCTTTTAACGCAACTGCTAACACGCCCAATTCAGCGGGGTTTTTGTTTGGCCGTTTGGCTTGCAATTTAGGCACAGAATCGGGACATTTTGAAGTCTGCAAAAATTCATGCTTCTGTCTTCATTATTATCTGAGAAAAACGATGTTGTATATATATATATATATATATATATATATATATATATATATATATATATATATATATATATATATATATATATATATATCATTGGCACCTTGCCGTCTTGACAGACGATAGTTTGTGCTTTAAAAAGGCATAATAACTTTTAACTATGGCGGTAGCGAGTGTGACTGATAAGGCCAATTTGCGCTGTAAATGTCCGTTCACAGTGGGTGCATGTGAACACGTGGTCATTTCCACCATCATGCACCATCTTACGTCTCAAACGCTTGGTGTGTGACTTTTCTGCAATAATTTTCTCCTTTGACTTTATTCCATTTCTGATATTTGCCCTCCATGCAACACGTTCAGCGGCGACTTGCTCCCAATGTGCATTATCAATGCCTGTATCAATCATGTCCCGCTTACACACATCTTTGTATCGTAGTAGAGGCCGACCCTGAGATCTCTTACCCATCTGTAATTCACCAAAAAAGATATCCTTTGGTATTCTACCATCATCCATCCTCCTAAGATGTCCTATCCATCTAAGTCTACGAAGACTGAGCATGGAATAAACTGTCACACAACCTGATCTTTCCAATACTTCAGTATTTGTGATTTTGTCTTGCCACTTAATACCAAGAATTCTTCGCAGACACCGCATATGAAAGCTGTTTAAGTTGTTCTCTTGGTGTGAGTAAGTTGTCCAGGTTTCACTGCCATAGAGAAGAGTACTAAGGACACAGGCTTGATAGACAAGGACTTTTGTTTTGGCAGTAAGCTTCCTGTTCTCCCAGACTCTTTTTCTTAACCTGTTCATTGTTGTTGCTGCCTTACCAATCCGGATGTTGATTTCCTGATCTAGGGATAATTTGCTATTTACCACTGATCCTAGATATGTAAAATGGTCTACTATCTCTAGTTCGGCGTCGTCAATAAAGATTGATGGTACCCCATGTGCACCTTGTGACATAATCTGTGTCTTCTTTTTGCTAATTGTTAAACCAAATTCAGAACAAGCATTGGAGAATGCAGATAGTAGACATTGCAATTCTTCCTCAGAGTGGGTCGTAACTGCAGCATCATCTGCAAAAAGCAACTCTCTGATCAGTACCCTCCTAATTTTGGTCTTAGCCTTCAATCTCTGAGCATTGTAGAGGCCGCCATCTGAGCGTGAGTGAATGTATATACCACCATCCTGATCACGAAATGCATATTTCAGTAGAAGTGAAAAGTATATTCCAAAGAGGGTGGGAGCTAGTACACAACCTTGCTTAACTCCACTCTTGATTTCAAATTCTTCAGAAGTTGCACCATCAAACTTGATTATACCCTTCATGCCTGTGTGGAACGATTCCACAATGGACAGAAGAGTTGGTGGGCAGCCAATCTTCTTTAGTGCCTTGAACAGACCCTCACGACTGACCAAATCAAATGCCTTTGTGAGGTCGATGAAGGCAATAAACAGTGGTTGATTCTGTTCACGGCATTTTTCTTGCATTTGTCGCAATGAGAATATCATATCAGTGGTAGACCGGTTCTGTCGAAAGCCACACTGTGATTCGGGGTAGACTTGATCTCCTAGGACTTGAAGTCTGCGCAGAACAATTCTGGCAAATACTTTTCCAACAATACACAGAAGTGAGATACCCCTATAGTTGTTGCAGTCGCTCCGATCGCCCTTGTTCTTGTACAGTGTTATGATGCTTGAATCTTTGAAATCCTGTGGGACTTGTCCTTCACGCCAGCATAGCTCTATTAGCTGGTGGATCTGTATAGTGAGTGTGTCTTGCCCACTCCTGATAACCTCTATTGGAATCCCATCCTTACCTGGAGCCTTGCCAGATGCAAGTTCATTTATAGCACACTTAACTTCTGTTATGGTGGGAAGTGTGTCCAGGTGGTCAAGAGTTGGTAGAGCCTCTATGGCGTTGAGGGCATCATCCGCTAGTTTGGTCTCACTTGAGTAAAGCTCCAAATAGTGCTCTACCCATCTGTCCATCTGCTGTTTCTTATCAGTGATGATTTCTCCAGTCAAGGTTTTCAATGGTGCACTTCTTTTGATCACTGGACCACAGGCTTTCTTTATTCCTTCATACATGCTTCTTATGTCTCCCTTATCACTTGCGATTTGAATGGACTCACATAACTTGATCCAATAATCATTTGCACACTGCCTGGCAGCCTTTTGCACATCCTTCCTAGCTTGCCTTAGCTCACTCAGAGTGTTACGCGTTGGTCTTTCCTTGTTTCTTAAGAGAGCTTTCTTCTTCTTATCAATCAAGGGCTGCAGAGTCTCGCTGTTGGCCGCAAACCAGTCCTGCCTCTTATGATCCACAGTGCCGTAAACCCCTACGGCAGTTTTATAAAGAGTTTCCTTAATTTGACCCCACTTTTCATTTACTGTACAATTTTCTGGTGTATCAGTGAAAGCGTCTTCAAGTTGCTGTTGAAACTGAAAGCACTTTTCAGGATCATGAGTGTTAATAATATTAATCCTGAGGCTAGATTTGTGTTTAGCTGTGTAGATTCTCTTTGGTCTCAGTCTAACCCTTGCAACAACCAAAGAATGATCCGTATCACAGTCAGCACTGTGGTAACTACGAGTCAATGATATATGGTTCAGATGTTGTCTCCGTGTGATGATGAAGTCCAGCTGGTGCCAATGGCCGGATCTTGGATGTTTCCATGTGACCTTATGCATCTCTTTTGTTTTAAAAAAAGAGTTTGTAATACATAGGTCATTACTGGTGCAATGCTCCAGCAGCCTTTGCCCATTTTCATTCATGCGACCGATGTTGTATTTTCCAAGGCACACTGGCCATGAACTCGAGTCCTTGCCCACACGAGCATTGAAATCACCGAGCATATAAATGTAGTCAGATTTTGGAACTGCCTTGATCACGGAGTCTAACTCCTCATAGAACGAATCCTTCACATCATCAGAGGAATCGAGTGTCGGTGCATATGCAGTAATAATGGTGGCAAACCCACAAGAGGTTGCCAAGCGCAGGGATAATAGTCTTTCATTTCCTCCTGCTGGAATTTCAATCATTCCCAGTAGCGAATTCTTCACTGCAAAGCCCACACCGTGTTGCCTTTTTTCTGCCTGCCCTCTACCCTTCCAGAAAAAGGTGTAGTTGTTTTCCCTGAGTGACCCTTCCTCAGCGAGGCGAGTCTCCTGCAGGCCAGCAATATCAATGTTAAGACGATTGAGTTCGGCATCAATCACAGCCGTTTTTCTCACATCGTCAATATTGGTCAAGTCAGTGGAAAATCCTGGACACATGGTTCTCACGTTCCAGGTTGCAAGCCGTAGCTTGAGGTTTCTATTTTTATTTTTGTTTGTACCTGGTGCATTGGTTTTACAGCCTGCGATTCAGATTTTGTCCTAGCCCCAAGCACCCATTGAAGCAGGCAGGCTGTGGCGGATCAGCACCCAATTGGCTGGGGGCTGCCCAGCTTGAGGCGGGCGGTAGCTGATCAGTGACACCTATAGGTGTCTCCCACCGTCAGAGGCAACGCGTGGCGCCCCATGTCTACGCCAACTGACAAGGACTTATAACCCGTAACAGTTGCCTCTCGCTTTGATTCCGAGACCAGTTAAGACCAGGGATGGAGTTATTGCCTCTCCATAGCACAAAGCCTGGGCTAAAATATAGAGATCATGTGTTGCCCATGCAGCATGATCCCTCTCTCGGCCTGCCTAGTTCACTCCAGAGGAAAGGTAACACCCCTACATCTGGAACAAGACAAGCTGCAGAAGCTGCCGGATCAGCAAAGCAATGCTCTAACTGTCCGCCTGTCGGAGCTTCGATCCTAGACCAGTCGCCAAACCCGGGCCCTGGGGCCTATATATTTATATATAGGCCTGGGCCCTTTTGTTGGGACGGGTTCTAGGATCGAAGCTCCGACAGGCGGACAGTTAGAGCATTGCTTTGCTGATCCGGCAGCTTCTGCAGCTTGTCTTGTTCCAGATGTAGGGGTGTTACCTTTCCTCTGGAGTAAACTAGGCAGGCCGAGAGAGGGATCATGCTGCATGGGCAACACATGATCTCTATATTTTAGCCCAGGCTTTGTGCTATGGAGAGGCAATAACTCCATCCCTGGTCTTAACTGGTCTCGGAATCAAAGCGAGAGGCAACTGTTACGGGTTATAAGTCCTTGTCAGTTGGCGTAGACATGGGGCGCCACGCGTTGCCTCTGACGGTGGGAGACACCTATAGGTGTCACTGATCAGCTACCGCCCGCCTCAAGCTGGGCAGCCCCCAGCCAATTGGGTGCTGATCCGCCACAGCCTGCCTGCTTCAATGGGTGCTTGGGGCTAGGACAAAATCTGAATCGCAGGCTGTAAAACCAATGCACCAGGTACAAACAAAAATAAAAATAGAAACCTCAAGCTACGGCTTGCAACCTGGAACGTGAGAACCATGTGTCCAGGATTTTCCACTGACTTGACCAATATTGACGATGTGAGAAAAACGGCTGTGATTGATGCCGAACTCAATCGTCTAAACATTGATATTGCTGGCCTGCAGGAGACTCGCCTCGCTGAGGAAGGGTCACTCAGGGAAAACAACTACACCTTTTTCTGGAAGGGTAGAGGGCAGGCAGAAAAAAGGCAACACGGTGTGGGCTTTGCAGTGAAGAATTCGCTACTGGGAATGATTGAAATTCCAGCAGGAGGAAATGAAAGACTATTATCCCTGCGCTTGGCAACCTCTTGTGGGTTTGCCACCATTATTACTGCATATGCACCGACACTCGATTCCTCTGATGATGTGAAGGATTCGTTCTATGAGGAGTTAGACTCCGTGATCAAGGCAGTTCCAAAATCTGACTACATTTATATGCTCGGTGATTTCAATGCTCGTGTGGGCAAGGACTCGAGTTCATGGCCAGTGTGCCTTGGAAAATACAACATCGGTCGCATGAATGAAAATGGGCAAAGGCTGCTGGAGCATTGCACCAGTAATGACCTATGTATTACAAACTCCTTTTTTAAAACAAAAGAGATGCATAAGGTCACATGGAAACATCCAAGATCCGGCCATTGGCACCAGCTGGACTTCATCATCACACGGAGACAACATCTGAACCATATATCATTGACTCGTAGTTACCACAGTGCTGACTGTGATACGGATCATTCTTTGGTTGTTGCAAGGGTTAGACTGAGACCAAAGAGAATCTACACAGCTAAACACAAATCTAGCCTCAGGATTAATATTATTAACACTCATGATCCTGAAAAGTGCTTTCAGTTTCAACAGCAACTTGAAGACGCTTTCACTGATACACCAGAAAATTGTACAGTAAATGAAAAGTGGGGTCAAATTAAGGAAACTCTTTATAAAACTGCCGTAGGGGTTTACGGCACTGTGGATCATAAGAGGCAGGACTGGTTTGCGGCCAACAGCGAGACTCTGCAGCCCTTGATTGATAAGAAGAAGAAAGCTCTCTTAAGAAACAAGGAAAGACCAACGCGTAACACTCTGAGTGAGCTTAGGCAAGCTAGGAAGGATGTGCAAAAGGCTGCCAGGCAGTGTGCAAATGATTATTGGATCAAGTTATGTGAGTCCATTCAAATCGCAAGTGATAAGGGAGACATAAGAAGCATGTATGAAGGAATAAAGAAAGCCTGCGGTCCAGTGATCAAAAGAAGTGCACCATTGAAAACCTTGACTGGAGAAATCATCACTGATAAGAAACAGCAGATGGACAGATGGGTAGAGCACTATTTGGAGCTTTACTCAAGTGAGACCAAACTAGCGGATGATGCCCTCAACGCCATAGAGGCTCTACCAACTCTTGACCACCTGGACACACTTCCCACCATAACAGAAGTTAAGTGTGCTATAAATGAACTTGCATCTGGCAAGGCTCCAGGTAAGGATGGGATTCCAATAGAGGTTATCAGGAGTGGGCAAGACACACTCACTATACAGATCCACCAGCTAATAGAGCTATGCTGGCGTGAAGGACAAGTCCCACAGGATTTCAAAGATTCAAGCATCATAACACTGTACAAGAACAAGGGCGATCGGAGCGACTGCAACAACTATAGGGGTATCTCACTTCTGTGTATTGTTGGAAAAGTATTTGCCAGAATTGTTCTGCGCAGACTTCAAGTCCTAGGAGATCAAGTCTACCCCGAATCACAGTGTGGCTTTCGACAGAACCGGTCTACCACTGATATGATATTCTCATTGCGACAAATGCAAGAAAAATGCCGTGAACAGAATCAACCACTGTTTATTGCCTTCATCGACCTCACAAAGGCATTTGATTTGGTCAGTCGTGAGGGTCTGTTCAAGGCACTAAAGAAGATTGGCTGCCCACCAACTCTTCTGTCCATTGTGGAATCGTTCCACACAGGCATGAAGGGTATAATCAAGTTTGATGGTGCAACTTCTGAAGAATTTGAAATCAAGAGTGGAGTTAAGCAAGGTTGTGTACTAGCTCCCACCCTCTTTGGAATATACTTTTCACTCCTACTGAAATATGCATTTCATGATCAGGATGGTGGTATATACATTCACTCACGTTCAGATGGCGGCCTCTACAATGCTCAGAGATTGAAGGCTAAGACCAAAATTAGGAGGGTACTGATCAGAGAGTTGCTTTTTGCAGATGATGCTGCAGTTACGACCCACTCTGAGGAAGAATTGCAATGTCTACTATCTGCATTCTCCAATGCTTGTTCTGAATTTGGTTTAACAATTAGCAAAAAGAAGACACAGATTATGTCACAAGGTGCACATGGGGTACCATCAATCTTTATTGACGACGCCGAACTAGAGATAGTAGACCATTTTACATATCTAGGATCAGTGGTAAATAGCAAATTATCCCTAGATCAGGAAATCAACATCCGGATTGGTAAGGCAGCAACAACAATGAACAGGTTAAGAAAAAGAGTCTGGGAGAACAGGAAGCTTACTGCCAAAACAAAAGTCCTTGTCTATCAAGCCTGTGTCCTTAGTACTCTTCTCTATGGCAGTGAAACCTGGACAACTTACTCACACCAAGAGAACAACTTAAACAGCTTTCATATGCGGTGTCTGCGAAGAATTCTTGGTATTAAGTGGCAAGACAAAATCACAAATACTGAAGTATTGGAAAGATCAGGTTGTGTGACAGTTTATTCCATGCTCAGTCTTCGTAGACTTAGATGGATAGGACATCTTAGGAGGATGGATGATGGTAGAATACCAAAGGATATCTTTTTTGGTGAATTACAGATGGGTAAGAGATCTCAGGGTCGGCCTCTACTACGATACAAAGATGTGTGTAAGCGGGACATGATTGATACAGGCATTGATAATGCACATTGGGAGCAAGTCGCCGCTGAACGTGTTGCATGGAGGGCAAATATCAGAAATGGAATAAAGTCAAAGGAGAAAATTATTGCAGAAAAGTCACACACCAAGCGTTTGAGACGTAAGATGGTGCATGATGGTGGAAATGACCACGTGTTCACATGCACCCACTGTGAACGGACATTTACAGCGCAAATTGGCCTTATCAGTCACACTCGCTACCGCCATAGTTAAAAGTTATTATGCCTTTTTAAAGCACAAACTATCGTCTGTCAAGACGGCAAGGTGCCAATGATATATATATATATATATATATATATATATATATATATATATATATATATATATATATATATATATATATATATATATACAACATCGTTTTTCTCAGATAATAATGAAGACAGAAGCATGAAGTTTTGCAGACTTCAAAATGTCCCGATTCTGTGCACTAAATTGCAAGCCAAACGGCCAAACAATAACCCGCTGAATTGGAGCGTGTTAGCAGCTTGCGTTACAAGCTGCGAATTGTGATAGAACTTCTCGCTGCAGAAAAGGAAACTGTGGTGAACATTCTATGTGATGTGTATAGAAGTTTTGCAGTCGACATGAGTACAATCTGTTGCTGTGTTCAGAGAATCAAAATATCAGGAAGTGGAGATACGGAGCTGCTTGATCGGTCGCACTATGGGCGTCCTGCCACAGCCACCCACGAAGAAATGTTGAAATATGCTGAGGGCATTACAGTAAAACGTCGGTTTTCGTCGATACTCCATCCAAATAATCGGCGAAGTTCGAAACCGACGAAATCCGAGGCAATTTGTTCATATGAATCAATGTAAATCAAATTAATTCGTTACAGAAACTCAAACATACATACCAAAAACACATTTTATACAGAATAAATATAATATTTAATACTAGTTTTCGGTCTCAGACTTGAACGAACTAGCACCTTAGCCTCGCATAATAACACTGTGTATGCCAGTGCGCCTCTTGAATTTTCCAAACTATCCTCTGCTGGCCTTAAAATCACAAAGTAACCTTTCACGCGTCCCAGGCATTTTCTTAATTAGATCGGCATACAAGTCTGGCCATTTCACATATTATACTTCAGCACATTCAAGCCTTCGCTACATTACCCTCCTTTATTGCTTTCTTTTTTCCCACAGTGGAACTTATCGTGGATGGCGATTTACCGTACTTGCGCCCGATTTCAGCAATCTTAATGCCGTTCTAGTATTTTATTATTTGCAACTGAAGCTCACACAACGAAAAACAACGCCAAACTGAGCAGAAGAACTCGTGGGTACTATTTTTTTCCTCAAAATTAGCAGCGAGGTCATGTGGGCATGCCGAAGAGATCCGAGGCAACCGAAGAAAACCGAGAAAAATTTGTTTGGAAAAACTCGACGAAAACCGAAACCGACTATAACCGAAAGCAAAGAAATCCGAAGTTTTACTGTATTCGTATTTATTGGTGAATCACTTGTCAACAATTAACATTGGCCTTACAGCTGTCAGTGAGCAATCTCGAGTGCTGGAGGTTCCGGGTTCAAGCCCCCGTTAGGACCGGGATGTTTTCACGCGGACTTCTAGTAATACAATTTCCCCTTGTCTCTGGGTAGTGAGATCGGACACCCGTGTGTATTGTTGTGAACGTAAAAATCCCATGGCAGTTGGAAATCGAAAAAGAGCAGCCTAACGGCGCTGCCCGGGCAAAATTTCGAGTTAAAAATCTACCCTAAAGTATTTCAGGATCCTCGCCGGTTCGTGCATTGAGCTGAGATTATATGGGTGCCGTGTTGCTACTACATTCTATAGGAGCATTGCTGTGTTGCTACTATATTCTATGGGTGCCGTGTTGCTACTACATTCTATAGGTGCCGTGTTGCTTCTCCATTCTATGGGTGCCGTGTTTCTACTACATTCTATGGGCGCCGTGTTGCTACTACAATATATGTGTGCCGTGTTGTTACTACATTCTATGGGTGCCGTGTGGTTACATCATTTCTATGGGTGCCGTGTTGTTACTACATTCTATGGGTGCCGTTCTGTTACTACATTCTATGATTGTCCGATTGGTTACTATATACTACGGGTGCCGTTGTGTTTCTACATTCTATGTGTGCCGTGTGGTTACTATTACATTCTATTAGTGCCGTGTGGGTTACAACATTCTGCTGGTGCTTCATGGTTACACAATTCTATGGATGCATGTTGCTACAACATTCTATGGATGCTGTATTGCTACAACATTCTATGGGTGCCGTGTGGTTAAAACGTTCTATGTACGCCGTGTTTACTACATTTTATGTGTGTGTCGTATGTATGGTTGTTTGGTCAACCCCAAAGGGATAGAGGATACTAAGTTCCTCTTTCTCAGTGTGATCCTGCCAGTTATAATTAATTTAGCTGTTACTGGCTCAGTGGCTTGAGACCATAACTAGAGGTTCGGAGAACCAAGGAATACATCAAGGAAACCAATTAAATGTTTTTCTCTGAATACCCAAAATATCCGTTTGGTGGTTCCTTACCTCTCCTCTCTCAACTAAATAATTATTAATCTAGGGTTGTTAATTAAAACAATTTTACCACGACAAGAGAACTCCCAGAAGAGAAAATGACACTTATAATTTCATAATTTATCACATATAAATGGTGCTATGGTGGATTAATGTAATAAAATTACAACAATCAATTCATTACAAAAAACAAAAAAAAACAAAAAACAAAACAAAAAAATTCAAGATCATGTACATGTACATCTCTAACTATCCATATCTATTGGCTGTGCTCAATATACTATCCAATCCACCAGCGATGTATCAGTCTTCGATTATCTTTATGGGCCGCTTCTTCTGGCATATGTATAATCTGGGGAGAAAAAAATTGTATACACTCTGATTGGTCAGACGTCACGTTTTTGGATCTCTCGCGGCAATCTGTCAGTGCAAAATATATGTGATAATTTCTTGAGTGTTCTTTTGCTCCAGGATAAGGTTTTGGTTCAATTGTTTTTACCCTATATGAATAGAACAAGGTTATCTGAGATAACTGACCTACATTGGTAGAGAAAATCTGCAAGAAATTGTTTGAGACTAGTATTTGGCCTCACTATATCAGCCGAGTCACTTAGTCAAGCTGCTACATTCAGTCAAGCTGCTACATTCAGTCAAGCTGCTACATTCACAAAGTCAGATCTGGTTCTAGATGGATCTAGCCACTACCTGAAATTTCAGCATCAATCATAAATATAATGATATCATCACCATGAACATCAGAAATGAAACCCTATATATTTTCAAGAAAATCACAAAGAAAAATACATAAAAGAATTGTGATCCTAGGAAAATAAACAGTGGAAAGAAAAGAGTCTTGGTGCTCTTAAATAGTTATCCACAACATACTTTGTTGCTTTCCACCCAGTCCGTCATTATGATTGATTGATTGATTTAGGAATCGACATCACAGCATTCGGGGCATTCCCATAAGTGTTCCGTCCCCATCCTCAGCAGCCAGCAAAGAGTTCCAACACTAATAGTACCAGTAGCAATCTGATTATAAGTCCGTCTCGCCTTTCCTCTGAGCGTTGAGCGTCGGCCAGATCCCTTCGTCACTCCTCGCTGTCTCATTCTTGCCAGACCATGGTAATCCATTTGCTCCTCCGAGGTGTGCACGTGCTCCCACAAGGCCGCAATCACGTCTGCCTTGTCATGTATCAAGTACTCCACCAAGTTCTGCAGAGCCAGCCAATCTGTCCGCCTGTTCATTTCCCAGCACACCGGCATGCCCCGGAGAAAAGATCCAGGCGATGCTTGTCACCCGTGACCTCCGAAGCGAAGCAAGCCACTCCGCACGAAGCCTGCCCGTCCTCACCCTCGTCAGCATGCTTTCTGAGCCAGTTACAATCACGATGTGTGTGTGTGTGTCGTATTCTCCATCCAGCGGAGAGCCGCAGTGACTGCCTCCACCTCCATTCTTAAGCTGGATGTTGTGGTATCATATGCCAGGCTCTCCTGCCCCAAACATCGACCATTAGCTTTGGCTATGAACCCCCAGCCACTTCTCTCACCTCTTGACACCGAACCATCTGTGTAGATAATCACATCACCCGAGTGAGCATTGTCCTAAATTAGTTGCGGGATTTCCACTTCCGTGGCCCCTGTTGGCCACTCCCTGCACTCCTGGCTTAATGTGATTATAACTGCACAATTCTGGCTGCTCCGCTTGCACTCTGACCCACTCCTCTCCACGCCTAATGTTCTCCAAGGGGCACACCTGTCTGATCGTATCCTCCGCCTGACCCATCCATGATTTACCTCTTATCAGTTGCTGACCCTTAACTGCGTCCAGCGCCTCATGCAGTGAGTGGTCTGTGTCTGCAGCTACTCTGAGGTATGCCTTCACCTGCATCACCTTAAGCTTACCAGCAACAGTCGGCAGACCAAGAATGTAACACATACACACTACTGGGGTGTCTCTAGTGCATCCCAGAATGACCCGCACAGCTTCGTTCTGTATGCGCTCTAACTTCACCAGCCGACTCTCTGAGACAGCGAGCAGACCTAATCCATAATCAATTACTGAGAGGATCAAGTGCTGGTATAGTTTGAAAAGCATTCTCTACTCTGTGTCCATTGCAGCCATAGTTTTAAGTGCACTGAGTCCATTTTGAGATCTTGTCACAACCGTCTCCACGTGGTCCTTGAAGGACAGGCTCCTGTCAAATGTAATCCCCAGATACTCCGTCATTATATGGCGCTCAAGTTTTAGACTTGCAGATACGCAGTGTCGTCTTCTCCCATGCCTGTCCTCCATGGTCTACAGGTTGAGTAATACCTTTAGTAATTTGTAACTTGACAACTATGTTCTCCCTTCTCTTCTGTACATAATTAGTTTCTGTAGAATCTCCTTCCCTAATAAGAAAAAGGTCTCATACATTAAGGGTTTTAAAATTATTCCCCATTGCCATGAGTATTTGGTTATAAACAATGTAAGTACATTATGGTAACCTCTCTTGTATAACCTTCAGGTGAATTCTTTTCTAATCAAAAGTTTCAAGGCGAGTATATTTCTTCTTCTTCACCATGTATGTAATATGCCTTTACCTCATTGATCATCATCATCATCATCATCATCATCATCATCATCATCATCATCATCATCATCATTGTCATTGTCATCATCATCATTTCATCATCATCATTCAGGGATAGCTAGAGTCAGTTATTTATTGTTGGAGTCACTTACTTATAATTAGAGTCACTCAATGATTGTTGGAGTCATTCACTGATGGCTGGAGTTACTTACTGATGGCTGGAGTCATTATGTGTTTGTTGGAGTCACTCACTTATTGTTGGAGTTACTCACTGATGGCTGGAGTCACTCACCGATGGCTTGAGTCAATTATTGATTTCTGGAGTCACTCACTGGTTGTTGAAGTCATTCACTGATGGCTGGAGTCACTTACTGATGGCTGGAGTCACTTACTGATGGCTGGAGTCACTTACTGATGGCTGGAGTCACTTACTGATGGCTGGAGTCACTTACTGATGGCTGGAGTCACTTACTGATGGCTGGAGTTACTTACTGATGGCTGGAGTCACTTACTGATGGCTGGAGTCACTTACTGATGGCTGGAGTTACTTACTGATGGCTGGAGTCACTTACTGATGGCTGGAGTCACTTACTGATGGCTGGAGTCACTTACTGATGGCTGGAGTTACTTACTGATGGCTGGAGTCACTTACTGATGGCTGGAGTCACTCGCTGATGGTTGAAGTCATTTACTGATGGATGGAGCCACTTACTGATGGCTTGAGTCACTTACTGATGGCTGGAGTCACTTACTGATGGCTGGAGTCATTTACTGATGGCTGGAGTCACTTACTGATGGCTGGAGTCACTTACTGATGGCTGGAGTCACTTACTGATGGCTGGAGTTACTTACTGATGGATGGAGTTACTTACTGATGGCTGGAGTCACTTACTGATGGCTGGAGTCACTTACTGATGGCTGGAGTCACTTACTGATGGCTGGAGTCACTTACTGATGGCTGGAGCCACTTACTGATGGCTGGAGTTACTTACTGATGGCTGGAGCTACTTACTGATGGCTGGAGTCACTTACTGATGGCTGGAGTTACTTACTGATGGCTGGAGTCACTTACTGATGGTTGAAGTCACTTACTGATGGATGGAGCCACTTACTGATGGCTGGAGTTACTTACTGATGGCTGGAGTTACTTACTGATGGCTGGAGTCACTTACTGATGGATGGAGCTACTTACTGATGGCTGGAGTTACTTACTGATGGCTGGAGTCACTTACTGATGGATGGAGTCACTTACTGATGGATGGAGCCACTTACTGATGGATGGAGTCACTTACTGATGGATGGAGCCACTTACTGATGGATGGAGTCACTTACTGATGGATGGAGTCACTTACTGAAGGATGGAGTCACTTACTGATGGATGGAGTCACTTACTGATGGATGGAGTCACTTACTGATGGCTGGAGTCACTTACTGATGGCTGGAGTCACTTACTGATGGCTGGAGCCACTTACTGATGGCTGGAGTCACTTACTGATGGCTGGAGTCACTTACTGATGGCTGGAGTCACTTACTGATGGCTGGAGTCACTTACTGATGGCTGGAGTCACTTACTGATGGCTGGAGTCACTTACTGATGGCTGGAGTCACTTACTGATGGCTGGAGTCACTTACTGATGGCTGGAGTCACTTACTGATGGCTGGAGTCACTTACTGATGGCTGGAGTCACTTACTGATGGCTGGAGTCACTTACTGATGGCTGGAGTCACTTACTGATGGCTGGAGTCACTTACTGATGGCTGGAGTCACTTACTGATGGCTGGAGTCACTTACTGATGGCTGGAGTCACTTACTGATGGCTGGAGTCACTTACTGATGGCTGGAGTCACTTACTGATGGCTGGAGTCACTTACTGATGGCTGGAGTCACTTACTGATGGCTGGAGTCACTTACTGATGGCTGGAGTCACTTACTGATGGCTGGAGTCACTCACTGATGGCTGGAGTCACTCACTGATGGCTGGAGTCACTTACTGATGGCTGGAGTCACTTACTGATGGCTGGAGCCACTTACTGATGGCTGGAGCCACTTACTGATGGCTGGAGTCACTTACTGATGGCTGGAGTCACTTACTGATGGCTGGAGTCACTTACTGTTGGCTGGAGTCACTTACTGATGGCTGGAGTCACTTACTGATGGCTGGAGTCACTTACTGTTGGCTGGAGTCACTTACTGATGGCTGGAGTCACTTACTGATGGCTGGAGTCACTTACTGATGGCTGGAGTCACTTACTGATGGCTGGAGTCACTTACTGATGGCTGGAGTCACTCACTGATGGCTGGAGTCACTCACTGATGGCTGGAGCCACTCACTGATGGCTGGAGCCACTCACTGATGGCTGGAGTCACTTACTGATGGCTGGAGTCACTTACTGATGGCTGGAGTCACTTACTGATGGCTGGAGTCACTTACTGATGGCTGGAGTCACTTACTGATGGCTGGAGTCACTTACTGATGGCTGGAGTCACTTACTGATGGCTGGAGTCACTTACTGATGGCTGGAGTCACTTACTGATGGCTGGAGTCACTTACTGATGGCTGGAGTCACTTACTGATGGCTGGAGTCACTCGCTGATGGTTGAAGTCATTTACTGATGGATGGAGCCACTTACTGATGTATGGAGTCCCTCACTAATGGATGGAGTCACTCACTAATTGATGAAGTCACTCACTAATGGATGGACTCACTCACTAATGGATGGAGTCACTCACTAATGGATGGAGTCACTCACTAATGGATGGAGTCACTCATTGGTGGATGGAGTCACTCATTGGTGGATGGAGTCAATCATTGATGACTGGTTCGCTCTCTGATTATTGGAGTCACTTACTGATGGCGGAAATCGTCGTCTGCTTGTTGGAGTCACTGTCTGATTGTAGGAATCAATAATCACTGATTGCTGGAGTCGCTCTCTGATTGTTAGAGTCACTTATTGATTTTTGGAGATATTCACTGATTGTTATAGTCACTTACCGATTGCTGGAGTCACTCACTGATGGTTGTAGTCACTCACTGACTTGTGGTGTCATACAATGGCCTTTGGAGACACTCATACTGCGTTTATTAGGCGTTCAAAAATATTGAAGGTTATCAATAAAATAAATAAGAGAGAGAGAGAGAGAGAGAGAGACAGACAGACAGACAGACAGACAGACAGACAGACAGACAGACAGACAGACAGACAGAGAAAAATGGAGACAGAGAGAGACTGAGCGACAGAGATAGGGAGAGGCAGAGTGACAGAGAGGGACAGAGAGAGGGATACTAAGAGACAGAGAGAGACAAAGAGAGAGAGAGAGAGAGAGAGAGAGAGGGAGAGAGAGAGAGAAGGGGGAGGAGGAGGAGGGCGGATGATGGTAGAATACCAAAGTACATCTGTTTCGGCGAGTCACTAAAACTAGATGGTTGGAACTGGAAGGTTAAGCGATCTCGGGGTTGCCCTCTAACGCTATACAAAGATGTGTGTAAACGGGATATAATTGATACAGGCATTGATAATGCACATTGGGAGCAAGTCGCCTCCGAGCGTATTGCGAGGGCAAATATCAGACATGGAATAAAGACAAATGAGAAAATGATTGCTGATAGGTCACACACTGAGCGCGTAAGATGTAAGATGGTGCGTGATGGTGACCTTGCGTTTACATGCATCCATTGTGGATAAACATTTGCAGCGAGAATTGGTCTGATCAGTCACATTCGCTACCGCCATGGGTTGTAGTTATCATGCTTTTTTGAAGCACAATGCAACAAACTATCGTCTGTCAAGACAGCAAGATGCCTATGAATGAATAACTCCACGGGAAACAACTCTATATATATAACTTTAACTTTGTTGTCAGATGTCTGCAGTTGTCGCTCTTTATTTACTTCAGTCCAAGCATTTACTTGCTTATAATTGTCAGCCAGATGTCAGCGTGGCAGAAACGTTTAAGGCGCTCGAGTTTAAACTTCCTGTTAGCTGGTGGCTGGTTTGGATCCATTAAAACAAAAAAAAAACTAGCTAGTTGGATTTAAACACAATTCTCGTTCAGACAGCAATATCTAACTACTGAACGACAAATTGTCTATAAAATCACCTTGTGATTTATTGCAACTTCCTGTAAAATAGATGCAACATTTTACAAATAGTCAGTAGCAATGTACTCCTGGAGACAACTTACACAACTTTACTCACTGCCATGACTTCCATAGTCAGACTACTTGTGGTCAAGACAAATGCACCAGTATCTTCCTTCACAATTCTTCCTCTGGCCTGAGCCGTAAACGAACTACTTCTCCCTCGTCGAGCGACCGACACATCTGTGTAAATGACAGCTTCTCCCTCTAAAGAGCTTAAGAAGATCAAATCCTGGAATTCTGCCTATACAACAGCCGCATTTTCCTATTTGCATTTTCCGTCTAGTTGGGTGCAAACTGAAAAAGACATGCCGAACTCTGTTGGCACTTGTACCCATTCCTCGCCAGGTTCTAAGTTCTCAAGTGAAACACCTGTTGAAGAATGTCTTCGTCTTGACCCATCAATGATTTTCCCCTTTTTAACAAGCTGCCCTTTACCTTCTTAATTTCACTGTGCAGTGGATGTTGTGTGTTTGCGTTGACTCTGAGGTAGGCACGTGCTCGGCAAATTTGTATTCTGTCCCCCATGGTTGGAGAATCAAGAAGATAGTGCATCGCCCTGTATGCTGTATCTTTTGTGCATCTCATCTGATCTCATCATGTTCCTCTTGTACCTTGCGGTGTCGAGGTGAAGTATAAACAGCGGGAGAGTGCCCGCTTATGGGCTTCATGTATCGATATTCCCATGGACTCTGTTATTCCCTGCGTCCATCGTTTACGTGGTCGGGCTCTTCCTCTGCTTCCCTCTGGTCTGTACATCATTGCTTGTTGTGGTATACTGTTAGTTGGTAACCTACTTGCATGGCCAAACCATTTGACTTGCTGCCTTCTAATAAAATCTAGTGCAGCTATAACCCCCACTTTAGTCCTGATTTCTTAATTTCTGATCTTATCTCTTCTTGATACATTGAGTATTCTTCTCAGGAATCTCATTTCTGTTGTTGTGATTTTTCTTTTCTCTTTTTCTGTCATTGTCAAGGTTTGGCATTGGTAGCATAGAGTTGGTAGGAAGATTGTGTTGTAAAGTGCTTTCTTAGTAGTTATTGATGCATGTTTCTTCTTTAGTATTGGTGCCATTTGTCCAATGAGTTGGTTTGCCTTATTGCATCTATTTTCGATCTCGTCTTCTGATTTGCCCGTTGATGATATTATACTTCCCAGGTACTTGAAACTCTTTACTTGTTTCAAGGGATGTTCATTTAGGTGAATCGTTGTTGCGTTTTCTTCTTTAGTTATAGTCATTACCTCTGTTTTACTTGTGCTAATTTTCATGTTATGTTCCCTACACATTTCATTTAGACTATTCATGTGGTCTTGTAATTCAACTTCTGATTTTGCTATTAGTGCTTGGTCGTCCGCAAACAGGAGTTCTCTAATGGTTAAATTTGCAGATGGTTCTTCTTCTGTGTTCTCGTCATGAAGTGTTCTTGCGGTCTCTGTTTGGCTGGTTTCTTTACATATGTTGTCTATATATGTTATAAGCAAGAGAGGAGACAGGACACAACCTTGTCGTACTCCGGATCTTATGATGAAGGGTTCTGAGTGTCCTCCAGTTGCTCTCACTATGCATTCACTGTTGTTGTATAAGCTTCTACATAGGTTTGTTAGATGTGTACTCACTCCATATTGTTTAAGGATTTCCCACAACTTGTCTCTATCAAATCTATCAAATGCCTTTTCTTGGTCGACAAAGACTAAGTAGAGTGTTTCATTGAATTCGATTGATTTTTCTATAAGTTGTCTAAGAGCAAAAATGGCATCTGTGCATCCTTTGTTTTTCCTAAATCAATGTTGTGTTTCGCTTTGCTGGGATTCTATAATAGTTCGTAATCTGTATCTGGACTGAAGTTTATTTCTAGTATTCCTCTTGCTAGCCGTAGTTCAATGACTATTCCCACACCGTGTCTTGCCCTTTCTTGCTGTTCCACTTCAGAGTAGACAAACGTGTAACTGTGATGGATCTCCTTGCATCCTTCCTCCTTTATTCTTGTGTCCGCTATTCCCATCAGTCCAGAGTTATTTGTTTATACCTAAGTTGGGCACTGCTCTTGCATCTAATATATTTCTCTTCCTGTTATTTCTTGTTATTATAAGTAGATAAGTAATCTATAAGTCTCGTAATCTTTTTTAAAAGAATTTTGCAAAATATTTTCCCATTATGACTCAACAGTGAAATGCCTCTGTATTGTGTGCAGTCTCTTTTGCTGCCTTTGTTTTTCCACACTGGGATAATTATGGCGTTTCCCCAGTCTCGTGGTGTCTGTTGATCTACCCAAACATGATTGAATAGTCTATGTAGCCATGCTGTGCCTACTTCTCTTGCTCCTTTAATTAGTTCATTTGGTAATTCATCCTGTCCTGGTGATTTGTTCAATGGGGCTAATCTGATGGCTTCTATAATTTCTTCTTTTAGTATGTCTGGTTCTAATTCTTCGGTGGCATCTATGTCGGTTTCTTGAATTCCTATGTCATCTGATGGGATGTTGAGAAGTTGTTCGAAGTACTGATTCCATCTTAATAGGATTTGTTTTTGTTCACTTATTGGTTCTCCATTTTCGTTGTTAATTATTTCAGTTGGGTCAAAGGGTTCTCCTCTGGTTCTCATTGCACTTATCTTTTTATAGAAGTTTCTAGTTGCCTCCTTGTAGTTTTTATTTAGAGTTTCTCCATACTCCTCCCAGTCTTTTTGTTTTTATCTCTTTACTATTCTATCCACATGTCTTCTCTCTATTCTATATTCTATGTAATCACATTCCTGTTTGCTCTTCGACCACTTTTTATATTTTTCCGTGTTGTCTTTTACCGCTTTCTTTATCTCTGCGTTCCACCAACTTGTTATTTTCTTTATCCGTGTTTTGCGTTTTTTCGTGGTTTCACATGTTATCTTTGCAGTATTTAAAATGCTTGATTTGAACATCTCCCATTCTTCATCCACTGTCTTTCTTTCCATAGGTAGTTTTACAAAGATTTAAGTTAGCTCTTTTTCATAATTTTCCCTCACTGCCTCGTCTTTGAGGTTTTTTAAGTTTACTGATTCGCATGGCATGTATTCCTTCTATTGATGATTCTTATTGTGGCAACGACTGCTTTGTGGTCTGTGTTTATACCTAAGCTGGGCACTGCCCTCGCATCTAATATATTTCTCTTCCTGTTATTTCTTGTTAATATAAAATCAATTTGGCTTTTTTTTTAGTATCTAGATCGTTCCATTTATACCAGGTGTATATTTGTGAGTCTTTATGTTTATAGAATGTATTTGTTAATAGAGGTCGTGCTGGCTGCATGGCTCTATCAGTCTACTTCCGTTATCATTTATTTCATTATATTGGTCTCCAAATGCTCCAAGATGTTTTTCTATGCCCGCTCTATTGTGTCTTAGTCTTGCATTGATGTCTCCCAAAACTATGATGTTGTCCTGCTTATCTATTTTATTTAGCACGCCATGGATGTCTTCATAGAAGTCCTCGAATTCTTTCTCATTATTGTTTGTATTACATGGTGCGTATATTTGTACATATGTTTTAATTGTTTGTTCTTTTATTTTCACTGTTATGATTCTTTCTGATATATATTTTATTTCTAGTATTCCTCTTGCTAACTGTGGCTCAATGACTATTCCAACACCGTGTCTTGCTCTTTCTTGCTGTTCCACTCCAGAGTAGACAAACGTGTAACTTTGATGGATCTCCGTGCATCCTTCCCCCTATATTCTGGTGTCCGCTATTCCCATCAGTCCAATTTTCCTCTCTTTCATTGTTTCTTATAGTTCTTCTTCTTTACTATTAAAACCGCAGATGTTCATTGTGCCTATTGTTTGAAGCGCTGATCTATCTCGTAGTCCATTACCATTGCCGGGTCTATATCCATTAGGGTCAGTCCGTTTATACTTCTTAGTTTTTCTACAAGCAGTATGAAGATCCCCTGCCGGCTTGCTAGGTCAATCGCAGATTTAGGACACAAATCTGACCATAGGGAGTCCATCCCCTATGACAAGCCATATCCCCGTTAGCCCATGTACACCCAAGATTAATACGCATAGCTTCGTTCTGTAACATCTCCATCCTTTCCAGCTGCTTATGGCTGAGTGAGGATCGCCATCGTATACCCCAAAACAGAAAGGACCAGACCCTCGTATAGAAGGCAAAGATGGCGTTGCTCAGTTTACCGCCGCCATCACCCACATCGCAGCCAAACTCTGCTTGGCCTTTGTTAACACCTGGTCTATATGCTCAGTGTAAGCAAAGCTTCGATCAAATTGTATCCCCAGATATGTCATTGTCCGCGTTCTTCCCACAATCTCTGAGAACAGATTTACAGTTTCTGTAGGAGTGTTGACAATATGGTTATTCAAAGAGAACTATGTCACTGCTGCCTTCGTTGGGTTGACCACTGCACCAGCTTCACCACACCAAGTGGGTATGCCATTGAGTGCTGTTTGTAATTCCACAGCAAGCCGACCTCGTTCCTTACCCTGACGATACACTAACACATCGTCAGCATAGGAAAATGCCCCCCCCCCCACCCCGTCCTGTGATCTGCGCACCGGTGATTCCCACAGTGTAGGCGGAGACAATAGTGATCACTGTGGCAGATCAGGGTATATTGTTGTTGGTTCAGAAGTCCAACTACCACATCCAACATCTACTTTCTGTTGGAAGAGGGCAGCTGTGATCCATTTAAACATAACGTTTAATATTCTTCTGATCTCTATCAGTAATATTTACGAACTAAAAGTAGTTACGTGCTGTCTGTCAGTACAACTCCATTATCCCTAATGCTTAGATATTTGTTTTTGCAAATAGCGCCTTTGGGGTTGTGTCCGTTTACAGCACAACTGCGATATTTGGGCCTCTCGAGCAGCATTTTATTGAATCTGGTCTGCTTTCTCTCTTCATCATATAACACTGAACTCACCAACCACCCAGCCAACCACCCAGTCAAACACCAGCCAACCAGCCAGCCAATCAACCACCCACTAACCAACCACCAGGTCAACCAAACACCCAGCCACCCAACAACCAACCAACCAACAACCCAGCCAACCGATCAGTCAATTAACCACCCAACAAATCACCCAGTAACCAACCAACCTTCCAGCATACCACCCAGACAACCACTCAGCCAACCACACAGCCAACTACACAGTAAACCAACCACCTAGTAAACCAACAACTTAGCCACCCACACAGCCAACCACCCAGCCAACCTCCCAGCCAAAGCAACCACCTAGCCTACCAACCTCCTAGTCAACCAACCACCCAGCCAACAAAGCACACAGGCATCCACCCAGCAACCACCTGGACAACGACCCAGACAACTAATTACCCAATCAACCAACCACCCAACTAACAACCTAGCCAACCAATCGCCCAGCCAGTCAACCAACTAATCAGCCATCGAACCACACAGCCAACCATCCTCCCAACCAACCACCCACCCAGCCAACCAACCAACAACTCAGCAGACAAACCACTCACGCAGCTATCACCCAGCCAAACACCCAGCCTACCAACAAGCCAACCAACCACCCACCCACTCATCCAACCACCCATCTAGCAAACCAATCAACCAACCATTCAACCATACAGCCAACCATACAGCCAACCATCCAGCCAATCAATCAACCACCCGGCCAATCACCCAGCCAACCACCCAGCCACTCATCCAAACAACCAATCCGACCACCCAAAACATCATCTAACCACCCACCCAGCTAATCAACCAACCACCCAGCCAAACAATAAGCCAACCACCCTGCGAAGCCCACAGGCAACCACCCAGTCAACAAACGACCCAACCACACAGCCACCCACCCAAACAACCACCTATCCAACAACCCAACCAGCCACCTAACCACCCACCCAGCCAATCAACCAACCACCCAGCCAAACAATAAGCCAACCACCGAGCCAACCATGCAGCTAACCCACCACCCAGCTAACCAACCACCCGCACAGCCAATCAGCCAACCTCTTAGCCAACCACCTAACCAACCCCTCTGCCAACCAACCACCCACCCAGCCAACCAGCCAGCCAACTACCCATCCAACCAACTCTGCTACAGTAAAGATGTCTGAAACTAGATATTATAGGTGTTTGTTTCTATCTATAATTTTCCCTGGTGATTGTAGAGTTCTATGGAATAAGATAAACGAATGATTGTAGCGTGCTTTGGAATAAGATAATCTTGTGATTATACAGTGCTATAGGATAAGATAATCTAGTTATTGTAAAGTGCTATGGAATAAGATAATCTGGTGAATGAAGTGTGCTATGGAATAAGATAATCTGGTGATTGAGGTGTGCTATGGGATAAGTTAATATGGTGATTGTTTCTGTTTCCTTCACAATAATAGAAAACCTTCTTGCACTGTCTGTTACTACTATGTCAGGACGTTGTAGATCGTTTGAATTTCCCGCCATCAATACTCTGTCGTCTGTATGGCTGAGATTAGATTGTTTATATTATAGCCTCCAAGTGGTATTCCTGGCCACAGTTTGATCTCTCTCTCTCTCTCTCTCTCTCTCTCTCTCTCTCTCTCTCTCTCTCTTATTACTTTGCTAGAGAGAGGGGGGGGGGAAGAATGAGAGAGAGAGAGAGAGAGAGAGAGAGAGAGAGAGAGAGAGAGAGAGAGAGAGAGAGAGAGAGAGAGAGAGAGGAGGGGGAGATTCGGCGACAAAATATATCTGTTTCTTACTCGTTTTATCTGTTCGTAAAATGCCCTTTTTATTTCTCATTTTAATTGCTGCTAGAAGTTTCCAGTGAATATTCTTTATTGTTCAGAGACCTTCGCTATTATTGTTGATGTCTTCCATAATGTGTATCGTATGATCAAGGTTTATTCGATGATAATGCCTTGCTGTAATCTATAAAACACAAATGCATGACGTTCTGTGCCTCTGTTGATCTCTCTAGTAATGGTGAATAGATAGTTGTAACTGTTTGTTGGTTGTTGTGTTCTGTTTTATAGCTGCATTAATAAAGGGTCTGTTCCCCCAATGTTCTCTTATGTGCATTAGTTTCCCAGTGGATTACTTTTATTGTGTCTATATTTGCTCGCATTTATTCGTTGTTAATGTTGTTCACATCATAAAGTAGAAGGTGATAAAAGATAAGAAAACAGCCAGACGTTATGTTCAACCCATACACAAACACACACACACAAACATGTATGCAACTGTGATTGTCAGACAACGTTGAAAGTTTACTGACAAACAGTTTAACAAAACAATTCAAATAATCAGGAATATATATTACAGATGTTAAATTTTCGATTACTTTAAAATGTATAGTCAGAAACTGATTTTTCAATAGACTAGTTGAACTGAGATTTGATTCGTGTTTCTACTTTATATTTGTACGCCTGGAGAGATGATGTCAAGGCGGCTGTCAAAACGAGTCACAGCCCAGATCGGCACTCCAGGGTCGCTAGTCATCCTTAAGGCTCTGATTTCCTCAATGGGAACCAAGCAGCAGTTGCACTGCCGTACCTTTAAGGCGTACATTGAAATGGCGAGGACAGTACTGTCCAGTTGTTTTAACATGTGTTGTTTGGTAAGAAGCTTCTTCAAATACATCTACTTTTCATGTGTACCATTCTTCTGATTTACATTTTTGTGATTGAAACTATGTCGCATTCCTCGTAAAACTAGTTGACTGTATCTGTAACCATAACAAAACTGATCAAGTTAGGTTTATGTTATTTATGTTGTGATACTAAAGTACTATTTGTTATGCAACTGTGACGACTACAACTTACCAGTTTAGCTTACCCTCTACCAACTAACAGCCAAACTGGCTCTCTTATGTCCCTTACATTGGTTTCAGTCATGTTTTGTGTAACTGTGTTTGGTTGTGTTACATCCTAAAGTTGTCACAGGATTTGTTACACCTTGTAGCATAGAACCACATACATGCTGTTCCTTCTGTCAGGAATTGCCATAATGTTAGTTATTCGATATTCAGAAGTGACGTCATTACATCATAGTTTGTATATTCCCGCCACACACTGGTCTCTTACTTTCTGTAGCACTATAATCTTTGTTTAGGCGCATTATGTTCAGTTTTGGCTGTTCATCATCATCATCATCATCATCATCATCATCATCATCATCATCATCATCATCATGTGCCTTGACAGGTGGTATAGGCGTTCATGTCTCTCCACAGATCTCGTTCTGATCAATTCTGCTGATGATATTCCTCAATACCACCACCCCAGTCCATCCAGCATCATTTCTCCAATGCCTCGAACGAAAACAAACTGAACGAACGGCGGATGTTAAGTTGGTTTCACTTTGAAGGTGTAGTTGGTCGCACACTTACAAACCAAATATCATAACTAAGTATATTTACATGTGAACATGTGTTCAGAATCAGAGGTTGTACTTCGACACCTGCAACAAATACCACGTGATTCTGAACAACTGATCATTTGAAGAACTATAAATAGGACCAACAAGAGATGACAAATAGGTAAAAATACCAAACACATTGAGATTAATTTCAGTTATATTTACATTTGTTTTTAAAGTTACTTTACTTGTGCATGCTCGTATTTGTCTGTTATGTTTTTTGTTTCATCGTGGCGTAGTCATGACATATGAACATATCTCTGCATGACGATTGATTATACAGACATCCTAATAGTCATGAACATATGAATACATCTCTGCATGACGATTGATTATACAGACATCCTAATAGTCATGGCATATGAACATATCTCTGCATGACAATTGATTATACGGACATCCCAATAGTCATGGCATATGAACATATCTCTGCATGACAATTGATTATACGGACATCCCAATAGTCATGGCATATGAACATATCTCTGCATGACAATTGATTATACGGACATCCCAATAGTCATGGCATATGAACATATCTCTGCATGATAAATGGTTATACTGACATCACAATACCAGTACCCACTCTGGAAAATGGGTTGCAGTTCGTAATTCCGAATATCGAGTTCGATACACAGCTGTCGGTGATACGGAAGCAGGTCGCCTTGCTTTGGTTTCCCCATACAAAGCTATGAGTGCCGATCGTTCAGAGAGCAATGGCAAACTACTAAAGGTAAACTTGCCAATAAATCACAAATAGCCAAAACATGCTGGGGTTGACTGTGACGTCCTTAAAGGACCTGCTACGTCCTTAAAGGATCTGCGATGTCCTGTAAAGGATATGCAGCTAACTAACTAAAGCCAGTTGTGTCAGTTGATGTTTTCTTCTTTGACTCTCTTTCTCCAACTGGGGCACCGACCATCAACTCCCTCACTTGAAGCTGTCCGACCCTGGGCTACACCAGCAGCTCTGTCAATGTCATGGCCATGTCATTCATTTCTGTCCCCTTTTCTCTGGTCCATATTTTGGGTGATCCTTGTAGATTCCAGACAAGGGTCTTTTCTAGTCATACTATCCTCAGGCTGTCTGAACGTATGCTCTATCCTGCTCCATCGTCATTTCTTCACCTCTTTGTTCTCCTGTATTCTCTCCAAGAGCCCCACACTGGTGATTCTATCATATTGTATTCCTTCTATTATGCGCACTCACCAACTAGTAAATATTTGTAGACTATTTGTGACCAAGTTCCTTGTTCTCCGTGTTTCTGATCCATACTCAGCATCACCATCATCATCTTCCACTTCTGCCGTCAAGCGTCGTGGGGAGGAATAATTTGCGTTCCAGCGCCCGGTGGACGGCACTGGATAGTGTCATTCCGTGTGGTGGTACAATGTCTCTGATGTCGTCAATCCATTTTCATCTTGGACGTCCTCGTGGTCTCGTCGCAGATGATCTTTGATGTAAGGCCAGTGATGGTAGCTGCTGATGTTGCATTCTAACGACATGGCCAAACCACTTGATCTTCTGTCTTTCAATAAATGTGGCACAAGGTGTTGATCCCACAGTCTGTCTGATAATAGCATTTCTTACTCGGTCTCAGATTGTTAAGCTGGCAGCTCTCCTCAGGCATCTCATTTCGCAGGTGTTGATTTTGCGAAGGTGTAACTTGGATAAAGTCCAGGTTTGAGATTGGTAGCATAGGGTTGGTGTGAATATGCTGTTTATTATCTGTCGTTTTACGGACATGGGTATGTTTGGATGTTTCAGTAAGGGTGATAGTTGATATGTAA
>JACEFZ010020593.1:95000-110000 GCA_014155875.1 Cepaea nemoralis | reverse complement strand
GTGTTGTGGACAAATTCACCAATATTGGCAGCACTGTGTCACAAGCTGCCACAATTGATGACGAAGTGAATGCAAGAATCTCCAAGACCAGTGCGGCCTTTGGCAGACTGTACAAGAATGTATGGGACAGAAATGGAATAAGCCTGCAAACAAAGCTGAAAGTCTACAAAGCAGTTGTATTATTCACACTGCTATATGCTTGTGAAACCTGGACTGTTTAGCAGGGACATGCTAGGAAATTAAACCACCTCCACACAGTCTGCCTTAGGAAGCTATTGAAGATTAAATGGCAAGACAAGATCCCAGACACTGAAGTCCTAGAAAGAGCATCCATGCCCAGTATCCACACTCTACTAATGAAGAATCAGATTCGCCGGGATGTCATTTAACGCGCATGCCAGATCACAGGTTCCCTAAACGAATTTTTTTTTTTTTACGGCGAGCTGCGTTGTGGTAAATGCTCTCATGGCGGCCAAAGAAAACGCTTTAAAGACACTCTGAATATCTCACTGAAAGCTTTTGGAATTCACCTTGACACCTAGGAGACTGCTGCCAAAAACAGAAACTCGTGGCGTACATCATTACGCAAGTATGCAGTCACTTTTGAAGCAACCAGGACTGCAAGTGCTGTGAATAAAAGGCTGGACAGAAAAACCACTGCAGGAGATCATCCTTCTGGAACGTCAAGCATTCTTTGCCCACATTGTCAAAGAACATTTCGAGCCAAAATAGGCTTTATCAGCCATCTTAGAGCTCACGGCTCCATAATTTCAACCCCAAATGGATGAAATAAATGATAATCATCATTCTTGATGGACAATTAACAGAAATATAAATATACGTATAGCACCATGCACCATTTAGTGTCAAACTATACAAATATACGTCTAGCACCATGCACCATTTAGTGTCAGTCTATTCAAATATACGTCTAGCACCATGTGTCCAATTAGTGTCAGTCTATACAAATATACGTCTAGCACCATGTGCCCATTTAGTGTCAGTCTATACAAATATACATCTAGCATCATATGCAATTTAGTGTCAGTCTATACAAATATACGTCTAGCACCATATGCCATTTAGTGTCCAGTCGGTCTATACAAATATACGTCTAGCACCATGCACCATGTAGTGTCAGTCTATACAAATATACGTCTAACACCATGCACCATTTAGTGTCAGTCTATACAAATATACGTCTTGCACCATGCACCATTTAGTGTCAGTCTATACAAATATACGTCTAGCACCATGCACCATGTAGTGTCAGTCTATACAAATATACGTCTAACACCATGCACCATTTAGTGTCAGTCTATACAAATATACGTCTTGCACCATGCACCATTTAGTGTCAGTCTATACAAATATACGTCTAACACCATGCACCATTTAGTGTCAGTCTATACAAATATACGTCTAGCACCATGCACCATTTAGTGTCAGTCTATACAAATATACGTCTAGCACCATGCACCATTTAGTGTCAGTCTATACAAATATACGTCTAGCACCATGCACCATGTGTGTCAGTCTATACAAATATACGTCTAGCACCTTGAGCCCATTTAGTGTCAGTCATCATCATCAAGTGCCGTGCCGACTGGCGTAGGCGTTCATGACTCTTCACAGATCTCTAAGCGATTAACTAACGAGAGGTGGGGCTTCGAAGGGAAGAATACTAGTCTCACTAACGATGTTTCAGATGACAAGATGATAAGCAGGCAAGGTGGGGTGCCTGTAGCGCATAGGCAACTGAATATGAGAACAGCTTATGATATGTCATGTGCAGGACACATGAGAATAATGATTATACAGCAGAGAGCAGTGTCCCAGGTTTACTGACCAGGATCTAGTAAACAGGGCAAGCTAAACAGAGAATCATGTGCAACGGTGCAAGATGCAGATAGGAAAGTTAAGTCATTTCCAAAGAGGGCTAGCGACATCACTGACCCAGGTTTAATGATAGCCAACAGGTGTTTTAGGTATATCGTGACCAGTAGTAAGGGCTACACGAGATGGACAGAAGCTGTACCTTTAAAACACAGTACGACAGAAGCTGTACCTTTAAAACACAGTACGACAGAAGCTGTACCTTTAAAACACAGTACGACAGAAGCTGTACCTTTAAAACACAGTACGACAGAAGCTGTACCTTTAAAACAATGTACGAGAGAAACGGCGAATGAAGCACTATTAGCGGTACTTTCTAGTTTGGGTTTCCCTAATGAAATTTTGCCTGACAATCGGTGACAATTTACGTTTCAGGTGATTAGAGAGGTGAACAAGATGTTACACATCATGCAGTTTTACAACACAGTCAAAAGAAATTGTTGCCATTTAGTACATCAGTGTTGTCTATAGTGGAAGAGAAGGGCAGACCCAACAAATGTTATGGAGGTCACAGTGGGTGGCAGAATTCAAAAGTATGAAGCTGTTTTCTAGTCTTCCCATGTTAATTCTTCCTAATCTTTATTTGCAGTGTACTCGTGGGGGAAACGCAGCAGGGATAGGACTTGATGGATGTGTGATACAATGACAGAATCCGGTTATGCAGCCAGTACTACAGGGCAGCATTGAACTAGAGCTATTAGTGACAACATATTCAAATTTGCAACGTGACGCCCTAGCGATTACGGGGTCTATGCAGGCGACGGTCGAGACACTCAACGGTCAGACAGGTCAACGCGAAAACCGACCACGGGTTTCAAGGAGCGACACAGATAAGCAGATGAACAATGTGCAGTGTTATGTGAACAATTTTCTTACTTATTGGAGAAGACAGTGCTAAGGCAGACGTATTCTCCAGAGGCTACCAAGGACAGGGATCCATGAGAACAGTGACCTTAATGTTGTGTGTGTTAATTAGAAACTGTTAAACATATGATGTGTTGGAGTACAGAGGCGATGTTGCGACTCGACATGTTTTATGGATGTTTATTAGAAAGCATGTTACGTATTCACCAGCTCCGTGGCCGAGGTGTTAGCAGCTTTCTCCGCTAACCCCGAATACTCTCGTCACGTGACGCGACGAGAACTAGCAGTGCTTCGAATCGCAAAAGTGACTTATGAGAGTATGGAGCCGGTCGCTCAGAAAGTCGTGACGTGCTGATGAGCGTAATCTAGCCTAGGAATCAACATACAGCTGAAAGATGCTGGTGTTGACCGCAATATCCTGAAACATGCGGTATTATTTAATATGGTGGCTGACATTTTAAAAAAAGATGGAGTATGAGGGAGACATACTCACAGCTACCCATGCAGCGTTACTGGGTCATGCTCGTAGAGAAACATTACTCTCCCATCATTGGAAAACTTTGTTTTCTTTTTGAGGAGAGGGTAGTGTAACGTTCATGGGTGGACCTAATCGGGGGTGATTGCCTAGCTAGGAAGGTTACAACATAAACAAGTTAACTGGATCAGAGAAATAATAGTCAAGTGGAGTCGAGTTTAGGGCTAGTTGTGGAGAACTAGCCCGACAGTGGAGTCGTGGCGTAGTTAGGGACAACTCCGCCTGGTGAATTCTCAGACAGTGGAGTCTGAGGCTGCGTCAGGGAGACGTAGCTAGGGCATTAAGTTATGGACCAGTAAAGGGAGCTGGGTCCATAGCGAAGATACTCAGAGGAGAGTTCAGTTTTTGAGTCAGACAGTGGAGGTATGAACTCTGAGTAGCGAGTCTTAGGCTGAGGTGTGTGAGATACAAGCCAAGTTAGTGAAGATACAGTGAGTTTCAGAGGAAGTGGAGAAAGCTTCAGTCCGATAGGAGTGTTGTGTTCGAGTTAAGTAAGGGGACTTACAGGACAGTCGGAGTCTAGAGCAGACAGTGGAGGATTGAACAAACGAACGAACGAAAGAACGAAAATCTTGATTTTCAAAGGGTTAAGAATTGGGCACGCAGGCCCGTCTGACATTCTACCCATCTTCTCAATTTCCTCTCATACATTCTTTCATTCAACATCACTTATGGAGCAAATTTTTGACAATAAAAGAACAATAGCATTATAACGCATGAAAAATAATCAATAACAAATGACTCACTGAGGCAATGTTTAACATTGGCATTATATATACCAAAGGAAGGTGTAATGTGCTAGTTGTCGTTTGAGATAATTTACCATTATAATTGTCTTTTTTTGGTTTTTGTTTATGGGGGAATGTAGTCTGTACCGCGATAGTGTTCAGGCTATTGGAGAGCCTGGCTAACTGTCTATGTGCAGTATGTTAATGAGGCCTGGAGAAGGCAGTGTTATATTCTAAGGATGATATATTATGTACGCTGAAATTACAGGAATTAAGTGTTGCATGTCACCGTGTTCTGTGATTAAACGTATCTAAGTACGCCACATCAATGTTATCCAGTGACTCCTAGCTGTTGATTAAAGTAATGATCTGTGTTATTATACCTGTGGCTGAGCCATCTTACACTACGCAGTGATACTTGGAAATTATCGGGACCTTAGACAACGGGCAATCTCATCCTGTTGCAGTAGACTGTGACATGTATATTATTTATATTATAACCTCCAAATATTATTCCTGGCTTTTCTTTGATCTCTCCCATTATTACTTCGCTGTAGAGGGAGAAGAGATTCAAGATAAAACACATCCCTGTCTTACTTTAATTATTGCTCGCTGGATCTTAGGCGGCCTGGTGTGATTTGCCAGTGAGAAGACCTGATCGTTCGGGTCCACATCGATTGACGGACGTCAGTCGCGGCGATCGGGCAAATCTTGAGCTACGGCCTACGATGGGTGACGTTGTAATATTTTGTTATGATAATTTGGCCGTGTCCAGCGTGTGCCGCATGGTTACACACCCGCTTCACACGCCAGTGATCCGGGGTTTGTTTCCGGGCCCGGTCAAGGATATGCACTAGTAACGAGCTCAAACGAGAGCGAAACTCGAGTCTAGTGCTTCCACATTGACGTGGATAAGCCTTAGGTTCATACCAGAATACGATCAGCGTTGCCAGTAGTGGGCTGTGCTCAATATTTAAATCTCAAATCCCGAAACAACCAAATAAATCTAGAATAAAAGGTAATTATACGTTAGGAGTTATGACATATTTACTAGAAACGGTGGTATGAAACATCCAAAGTATACAATGAAGAAGCACATGTTTGAAATAATTGCCTCCACCTGTCTGTTGTTTCTATATTGCCGAATCAAAACTCATCAATTCCGAATTCATAAATATTGTGGCCAGATGCTACGTTTGAATTCATTCACGAGTCTCTCCTTGACTTTAACAACGGAATGTTTACCTTGCAAATAGAGAATCATTTTACATGAGTTCGACATCTAATTTTCGAACTAAAAATTCAGTTCAGTAGCTTGTTGAGGAAAACACTTAATAAAAATCCAAAATGATTAAATATTCGTAATCAAACCTTCTCTAGAAGTAAAATCACACAAATATCTTAACGTACCCCGACCTATCAGCCATTTTGGACCGGAAGTTGAAAGTGTCAGTCAGTCTATACAGATAAACGTCTAGCACCATGTTCCCACTGTGTATGCAGACGGGTCCTTGTTTACTTCAAGACTATATCAACACGTGACGTCATGCTTGAGGAGGTTTGCTGGTGCATTATCGATTATACCAGTTGGCAAGCCACTTTGTATTGATGATGATGATGATGATGATGATGATGATGATGATGATGATGATGATGATGATGATGATGATGATGATGATGTGCTAGAAGGTTGCAGAAAGGATGTAAATTGAGTTGAGTTGAGTCAAGAACCGACATCACTGCACTCGGGATATTCCCATACATGCCCCGTCCTCATCTTCAACATCCAACGAAGAGTCCCAATACTAGTGGTATTAGTCGTCTGGCCTTTCCTTGGAGAACTGAGTTAATGGCAGATCCCCTGGCCACTCCCTGCTACACCATTATCTCCAAGCAATGATGGCGTGTCTGTTCTTCCACACTACACACCATCCCAAAGTGTCTTGACCACATCTGTCTTATCATGCACCAATACTCCACCCAGTGATGCAGACCCAGCCAGTCTGTCGGCCTGATCGCTTCCCACCACACCAGCTGGCCCTGGGAAAAAGACCCAACGGACACTCCCTATCTTAGATTTGTAATTGAAGCATGCCATAAGAGATAAACATATGGGGAGGAAGTCAAATTACCATGTGGCTGTTGCAGACGTAGCGGTGGTAGTTCAGGTAATCCGAGCCAATAGAGCTTTCCTTGAGCAGGAATGGAAGGAAGTCGTTGCAGCGACAGTTGAAGGAGACCAAGTCATAGGGGATGGCCATGTCTCCAGACAAAACCAGCGCCTGTAGGATGAGGGTCGGAGAAATGGAGTTGCTACGTTTGTCATTATGTAACACATATCTTAATGTAAATATTACCTGTTGAATATGAGTATTCTCTTGCATCATTTAGTTGATCTCTCTGTCTCTCCTCGTGAACTATGCGAAATGTGTGTGTACTATGTGTGTGTGTGTGTGTATTGTATACATTGTATACATTTTGTGTATTGTGTATATGGTGTGTATTGTGTGTATTGTGTGTATTATATATTGTGTGTATTGTGTTTATTATGTGCATTATATATTGTGCGTATTATGTGTATTATATATTGTGTGTATTGTGTGTATTATGTATATTGTGTGTATTATATATTGTGTGTATTATGTATATTGTGTGTATTATGTGTATTATATATTGTGTGTATTATGTGTATTATATATTGTGTGTATTATGTGTATTATATATTGTGTGTATTATGTGTATTATATATTGTGTGTATTATGTGTATTATATATTATGTGTATTATATATTGTGTGTATTATGTATATTGTGTGTATTATATATTGTGTGTATTATGTATATTGTGTGTATTGTGTGTATTATGTGTATTGTATGTATTGTGTTTTATATTGTGTGTATTATGTATATTGTGTGTATTGTGTGTATTATATATTGTGTGTATTGTGTGTATTATGTGTATTGTATGTATTGTGTTTTATATTGTGTGTATTATGTGTATTATATATTGTGTGTATTGTGTGTATTATGTATATTGTGTGCAATGTGTGTATTGTATGTATTGTATATTATATATTGTATATATTGTGTGTATTGTGTACTATATATTGTATGTATTGTGTATTATGTGTATTATATGTATTGTATATTATATATTGTACTAGCTGACCCGGCCCGGCTTCGCCCAGACCCTGGTGGGGAGCATCTCATTTAATTCATATAAGTAGTCATATAAGCTCCCGTTCCCGTTCCCGACTATCTATCTGTCTGTCTATCTGTCTTCCTGTCTGTCTGACCCGGCCCGGCTTCGTCCAGACCCTGATGGGGAGCATCGCATTTAATTCATATAAGTAGTCATAAAAGTTCCCGTTCCCGAATATCTGTCTCTGTCTGTCTGTCTCTCTGTCTGTCTGTCTGTCTGTCTGACCCGGCCCGGCTTCGCCCAGTCCCTAGTGGGGAGCATCTAATTTAATTCATATAAGTAGTCATATAAGCTCCCGTTCCCGTTCCCGACTATCTACTGTCTCTCTGTCTGTCTGTCTGTCTATTATTAGAAAGAGCACTTGAAAGATCTTTACATCTTCCCCAACAATTAACTTGGGTAAATGGAGCGTCTTATTTAATTCATATTCGGCCCCTGCTCCCGTTCCCGTTCCCAAAAAAGACGACCCGGCCCGGCTTCGCCCAGTCCCTGGTGGGGAGCATATCATTTAATTCATATTCGGCGGAGGGAGGAGGAGGAGTGAGCAGGAGGAAGGAGGATGGGACAGGAGGAGGAGGGAGGAGGAGGGATTAGAGGGAGGAGGAGGAGGGAGGAGGAGGGAGGAGGAGGAAGAGGGAGGAGGAGGGAGGAGGAGGGGGAGGAGGGGGAGGAGGAGGGGGAGGAGGAGGGAGGAGGGGAGGAGCAGGAGGGAGGAGCAGGAGGGAGGAGGAGGGGGAGGAGGGAGGAGGAGGAAAGAGGAGGAGGAGGGAGGAGACGAAGGGAGAAGGAGGAAGAGGGAGGAGGAGGGAGAAGGAGGAAGGAAAAGGAGGGAGGACGAGGAAGAGCGAGGAGGAGGGAGGAGGTAGGAGGAGGGAGGAGGGGGAAGGAGGATGGAGGAGGAGGAAGAGGGAGAAGGAGGAAGAAGAGGGAGGAGGAGGGAGAAGGAGGGAGGAGAAAGAGGGAGGAGGGAGGAGGAAGAGGAGGGAGGGGAGGAGGAAGGAGAGGGAGAGGAGGAGGGAGAGAGAGGAGAGGAGGGAGAGGGAGCAGGAGGGAGAGGGAGGAGGAAGGAGAGGGAGGAGGAGGGAGAGGGAGGAGGAAGGAGGAGGAGGAGGGAAGGAGAGGAGGAGGAGGGAGAAGGAGGAGGGAGGAAGAGGGAGGATGAGGAGGGATGAGGGGGAGGAGAAGGATAAGGGGGAGGAGGGATTAGGAGGAGGAGTAGGGAGGAGGAGGAGGGAGGAGGAGGAGGGAGGAGGAGGAGGGAGGAGGAGGAGGAAGAGGGAGGAGGAAGAGAGGGGAGGAGGGTAGGAGGAGGAGGGTAGAGGAGGAGGAGGGGGAGGAGGATTATAACGCATATGCCAGTAGATAACTGCAGCGAAAAGGTCCACCTATTTGAGAAATATGCAACAATTTTACATATATAGCAATTCTATTAGAAGTTATGTCCCCTCTCTATATATACATTATAATGTAAATTAAATATTAAATAATAATAAGAAAATATGTTTGTACACTAAAAAAAAACTATGACAGTTGGCAGCACGGGAATGATTAGAAGACGTGTAGAAAATTTCATCTCAATCGGATGGACCGTTCGCGAACGCATAAAAGACATACAGACAGACAGACATACATTCTCTTTTATATATAAGAGTACTAGCTGACCCGGCCCGGCTTCGCCCAGACCCTGGTGGGGAGCATCTCATTTAATTCATATAAGTAGTCATATAAGTTCTCGTTCCCGTTACCTACTATCTGTCTGTCTGTCTGTCTGTCTGTCTATCTGTCTGTCTGTCTGTCTGTCTGTCTGACCCGGCCCGTCTTCGCCCAGACCCTGATGGGGAGCATCTCATTTAATTCATATAAGTAGTCATATAAGTTCCCGTTCCGACTATCTATCTGTCTGTCTGTCTGACCCGAACCGGCATCGCCCAACTCCTGGTGGGGAGCATCTCATTTAATTCATATAAGTAGTCATATAAGTTCCCGTTCCCGACTGTCTGTCTGTCTGTCTGTCTGTCTGTCTGTCTATCTGTCTGTCTGTCTGTCTGTCTGTCTGTCTGTCTATCTATCTATCTGTCTGTCTGACCCGGTCCAGCCCATGGTGGAGAGCATCTCATTTAAATTATATAAGTAGTCATATAAGATCCCGTTCCCGACTATCTGTCTGACTGTCTGTCTGTCTTGGGTAAATGTAGGAGGGAGGAGGAAGAGGGAGGTGGAGGAGGGAAGAGGAGGGAGGAGGAGGGAGGAGACAGGAGGAGTAGGGAGGAATAGGAGGGAGGAGGAGGGATTAGGAGGAGGAGGGAGGAGTAGGGTGGAGGAGGAGGCGAGGAGGAGGGAGGAGGAAGAGGGAGGAGGAGGGAGAAGGAGGGAGGAGGAGAACGCAGGAGGAGAAGGGAGCAGGAGGAGGAGAGGGAGGAGGAGGGAGAGGGAGGAACAGGGAGGAGGAGGAGAGAGTAGGAGGAGGGAGGAGGCGGAGGGAGAAGGAAGAGGGAGAAGGAGGAGGGAGAAGGAAGAGAAGGAGGGGGAGGAGGAGGAGGGAAGAGGAGGAGGGGAGGAGGAGTAGGAAGGAGGAGGAATGTGAAGGGAGGAGGAGGGAGGAGGTAGAGGGAGGAGGAAGGAGGAGGAGGCGGAGAGAGGAGGAGGGAGGAGGAGGAAGAGGGAGGAGGAGGCATGTGAAGGGAGGAGGGGGGGAGGAGGTAGAGGGAGGAGGAGGGAGGAGGAGGAGGTAGAGGGAGGAGGAGGGAGGAGGAGGAGGAGGATGAGGAGGGAGGAGGAGGGAGGAGGCGGAGAGGGAGGAGGAGGAAGGAGGAGGGAGAGGAGGGAGGAGGAGGGAGGAAGAAGGAGGAGGAGGGAGGAGGAAGTGATGAGGAGGAGGGAGGAGGAGGAGGAGGAGGAGGAGGGATGAGGAGGAGGGAGGAGGAGGAGGGAGGAGGATCGAGGAGGAGGAGGGAGGAGGAGGAGGGAGGAGGAGGGAGGAGGAGGAAGAGGGAGGAGGAGGAATGTGAAGGGAGGAGGAGGAAGGAGGTAGAGGGAGGAGGAGGGAGGAGGAGGAGTGAGGAGGAGGAGAGGGAGGAGGAGGAAGGAGGAGGGGGAGGAGGGAGGAGGAGGGGGAGGAGGGAGGAGGAGGGAGGAAGAAGGAGGAGGAGGGAGAAGGAGGAATGAGGAGGAGGAGGGGAGGAGGAAGGAGGAGGAGGAAGAGGGAGGAGGAGGAATGTGAAGGGAGGAGGAGGTAGAGGGAGGATGAGGAGGGAGGAGGAGAAGGTAGGAAGAGGGATGAGGAGGAGGGAGGAGGAGGAAGTGGGAGGAGGAGGAATGTGAAGGGAGGAGGAGGGAGGAGGTAGAGGGAGGAGGAGGAGGGAGGAGAAGGAGTGAGGAGGAGGAGAGGGAGGAGGAGGAAGGAGGAGGGGAGGAGGGAGGAGGAGGAGGGAGGAAGAAGGAGGAGGAGGGAGAAGGAGGAATAGGGAGGAGGGGGAGGGAAAGAGGAAGAGGGTAGGAGGACGAGTGGAGAGGAGGAGGGAGGAGGTAGAGGGAGGAGGAGGGAGGAAAAGGGAGGAGGGAGGAGGAGGGAGGAGGTAGGAGGAGGAGGAAGAGGGAGGAGGAGGGAGGATGAGGAAGGAGGAGGATGGAGGAGGGAGGAAGAGGGAGGAGGAGGAAGGAGGAGGAAGAGGAAGGAGGAGGAAGAGGGAGGAGGGGGATGGAGGAGGGAGAGGGAGGAGGGGAAGAGGAAGAGGGTAGGAGGAGGAGGGGAGAGGAGGAGTAGAAGGGAGAAGGAGGGAGGAGGAGAAGGAGTAGGAGGAGGGAGGCGGAGGGGAGAGGAGGAGGGGAGAGGAGGAGGGAGGAGGCAGAGGAAGAAGAAGGAAGGAGGAGGAGGGAGAGGAAGGAGGGAGAATGAGGAGGGGAGGAAGGAAAGGGAGGTGGAAGAGGAGGAGGAGGGATGAGGAAAGAGGTAGGGGGAGGAGGAGGTAGAGGGAGGAGGAAGGAAAGGGAGGAGGAAGAGGAGGAGAAGGGAGGAGGAGGGTGGAGGGAGGAGGAGGAGGGAGGAGGTAGGAGGAGGAAGAGGGAGAAGAAGGGAGAAGGAGGAGGGAGGATGATGAGGGAGAAGGAGGCAGGAGGAGGAGGAGGGAGGCAGGAGGAGGAGGGATGAGGAGGGAGGAGGAGGAGGAAGGAAAGGGAGGAGGAAGAGGAGGAGAAGGGAGGAGGGTGGAGGGAGGAGGAGGGAGGAGGTAGGAGGAGGAAGAGGGAAGAGGGAGAAGAAGGGAGAATGAGGAGGGAGGATGATGAGGGAGAAGGAGGCAGGAGGAGGAGGAGGGAGGCATGAGGAGGAGGGATGAGGAGGGAGAGGGAGGAGGAGGGAAGATGAGGGAGGAGGGGGGAGGAGGCGGAGGGAGTAGGAGGGAGGAGGATGGAGGAGGAGGGGAGAGGAAGAGGGAGAAGGAAGAGGGAGAAGGAGGAGGGAGAGGGATGAGAGGGAGGAGGAAGAGGAGAAGGGTGGAGGGAGGAGGTAGAGGGAGGAGAAGAGAGGGGGAGAGAGTTCGCCATTCCGAATTCATACTCGTCTAGTTCTTCCCTTCTACACGACTGTAGATAACTTACACATAAAAAGATGAATTGTTATTGATATTGCCGTGGCATGGAGGAATATCAGCAGCAGAGTTGATGCAAAAACCAAAGACTGAGATCTACGGAGAGCCATGAACGCCTACGCCTGCCGGCACGGCACTTGATGATGATGATTGCCGTGTGACGATTCTGTGTAGTCACGTCATTTTCTTCCCTTTCCCTAGCGTTTTGGTTCGGGGATTCTTTCATCATCATCATCATATATTTACGTACGTATTTTGGGAGGGGGAGGAGGGAGGAGGAGGAAGAAGAAAAAAAAACTATGACAGTTGACAGCTCTGGAATGAAAGGAAGGCGTGTAGAAAATTTCATCTCAATCGGATGGGCCGTTCGCGAACAAATAAAGGACATCCATATATACATACATATTTACATACATACACTTTGTTTTATAAATATAGATGTATTGTATATTATATATTGTGTGGACAAGGGCAAAGCCCTCTTTGAACGCTACCTTGAGCAGGGCAACCAGACAGACATGGGAGGCCGAAATCTGGCCAAGGAGGTCACCTCAGACAGATGCAAGGCCCAGAACACTTCGGATGAAGACACAGTGACAGTGAAAGAAATCAAGGCTGTGCTTCGACGATCAAAAAACAGTGCTCCAGGTCCTGATGGCATAAGATACGACGACATAAATAGGTGTACCGACAATGAGCTAGAGAAACTAGCAGACATGTACAACAACAGTATAGGGAGTGCTAGCATCAAGGAGGAATGGTTACACAGCTATCTGATTCCCTTGCCGAAGCCTGACAAAGACCACAAAAAAAATTCAGGGATATCGAATTATAACCATGCAGAATACAATAGGCAAGCTGCCGGAGAAGGTAATTGCCAGGAAAATATCAAGCCAATAGAGAGGCAAGGTGTTTTCCCCCTACCCTGGGTGGGTACGGTCCAAAAAGAGAAACCTGGACCAATGCAGCAGTCTTTGCCCATGATGTCTATGAAGGTTTCCACTCAGGCACTGAAACCGTTGCTGCAGCGATTGATCTTGAGGACGCATACAACAGAGTACCACTGGATTTTTTAATGTTTCAGCTTCTTGAACTAAACGTAAGTCCATTCCTTAGTTGGATCGCTGCAGCCCTCTTCCAACGGAAAGTAGTTTTTAGATGTGGCAGTTGGACTTCGGAACCAACAACAATATATCCTGGCCTACCACAGGGATCACCATTATCTCCGGTACTGTTCAACGCCTACACAGTGAGAATCACCAGTGAGCAGATCACTGGACCTGGCAGGACATTGTCGTATGCCGATGATGTTTTAGTGTATCGTCAGGGTAAGGATAGAGAGGAGGTTGCTGTGGAACTACAATCGCATAAGTACTTGGTGTGATGAAGCTGGGGCAATGGTCAACCCAACAAAGGTAACAGTGACTTGGTTCTCGTTGAATAATCATATTGTCAACAATCCAACACCAACTGTAATGCTGTGTTCAGAGACGGTGGAAAGAACGCAGGCAATGAATTACCTAAGGATACGGTTTGATCGAAGCCTTGCTTATAATGTGCACATAGACCAGGTGATAACAAAGGCCAAGCGGGGTTTGGCAGCGATGCGGGTGATGGCGGCAGCAAACTGTGAGCAGCGCCATCTATGTCTTCTGTACGAGGGGCTGGTCATGTCTGTTTTGGAGTATGCAATGGCAATCCTGACTCTCAGCCATAAGCAGATAGAAAGGATGGAAAGGATACAGAATGAAGCTATGCGCATTATTCTTGGATGTACAAGAGATACAGCATGCAGGGCGATGCGCTACCTTCTTGATTTTCCAACCATTGAAGAGAGAATACAAGTTTGCAGGGCACGCGCCTACCTCAGAATTAACGCAAACACACAACATCCACTGCATAGTGAAATTAGGAAGGTGAAGGGCAGCAGGTTAAAAAGAGGACGGTCGTGGATGGATCAAGCCGAAGACATTCTTCAACAGGTGTGTTCACTTGAGGACTTAGAACCTGGCGAGGAGTGGGTGCAAGTGCCAACAGACTTCTGCACATCCTTTTCAGTTTGCATCCAACTAGATAGAAAATGCAGACAAGAAAATCCGGCTGCTGTTGAGGCTGAAGTATAAGCGTTGATTTTCGAGAATTCGCTAGACGGTGACGCGGTCATCTACACAGATGGGTCGGTCGTCCGACATGTGAAAAGCTCATGGGCCTTTACAGCTCGGGCCGGAGGGAGAATTGTGAAGGAGGACTCTGGTGCTTTCACTGAAACCACAAGTAGCCTGACCATGGAAGTCATGGCAGTAAGTAAAGCAATAACATGGCTCGAGACACAGACATTCACTAGGGCTTGTTTCCTTAGCGACTCATTGAACATGATCAAGAGGATAGAGGAGGGGTCGATCCGAAGAGAATGGTTGCTGCCTCTGAAGCGGTCTCGGCTGGCAAAGATTAGTTTCATCTTCGTGCCAGGGCATGCGGGAGTACAAGGAAATGAGCGGGCTGACAAGCTCGCAGGTGAGGCTACTGTGGAGGGCGAACGCGCCATGGACCAGGCTGACATTCTGAATGCTCTACGAGAAGTGAGACTTTTGCGAGAACCAAGTGATGACTGTGAATCTACAACAATGGCCAGACTGCGAGAGCAGCAAATTAAAAGAGGGGTGGCCAAACAAGAACACTACGCAGGAAGCCAAAGAAGATTGATAAACCAACACAGAACTGGCGTCGTTAGCCGCTACACGCTGCGGGATTTGCTGAGGAGGGGGATCCGATCACTTATGGACTGAATGGTTCGATGTGCAACGAGGATGATCTGTCGACTAACTAACTAACTAACTATATTGTGTGTATTGTGTATTATATATTGTGTGTATTGTGTATTATGTGTATTATATGTATTGTATATTATATATTGTATGTATTGTATATTATATATTGTATGTATTGTATATTATATATTGTGTGTATTGTGTATTATATATTGTGTGTATAGTGTATTATATATTGTATGTATTGTGTATTATGTGTATTGTATGCATTGTATATTATATATTGTATGTATTGTATATTATATATTGTATGTATTGTATATTATATATTGTGTGTATTGTGTATTATATATTGTGTGTATAGTGTATTATATATTGTATGTATTGTGTATTATGTGTATTGTATGCATTGTATATTATATA
>JACEFZ010020593.1:40000-90000 GCA_014155875.1 Cepaea nemoralis | reverse complement strand
GGGTTGGTGGGGGGTTGTGTGCGTGGGTGGGGAATATGTGGTCGATGGAGATGTGTCTGGGGAATGGGTGGTTTGAGGTGTGGGTGGGGAGAGGATGTGGGTGGGCGTGGGATGTGTGGGTTGGTGGGGAATGTTTGTGGGTGGCGAGTGTGTTTTGTTTGGGGGATCAGGTGAGGGCAGTGTGTGTGGGTGGGGGATGTGCGGGAGGTGGTGGGTCGGTTGGTGGGGTATGTATGTGTCCCTTAGTGTGCGTGTGTGTGGGTAGATGGGGGTGTGTGTGTGTGTGGGGTGATGTATGGGTAGGTGACAGATGGACCTCATAACATGGTAATTTGCTTTGTTTATGTTTACAACATTCATTTCACAATGTTTATTTGTCTTCCTATGTAAATGTATAATGCTCTTGATGAACGAAAGACGAGTGATTAGAAGGGCCGAATGTAAGACGGGCCTGCGCGCCCAATTTGTGACCCTAATAAAGTTGATTTGATTTGATTTGATTTGATTTTCTGTCTGTCTGTCTATCTGTCTGTCTGTCTGTCTGACCCGGCCCGGCTTCGCCCAAACCCTGATGGGGAGCATCTCATTTAATTCATATAAGTAGTCATATAAGTTCCCGTTCCCGACTGTCTGTCTGTCTGTCTGACCCGGCCCGACTTCGCCCAGTCCCTGGTGGGGATCTGTCTGTCTGTCTGTCTGTCTGTCTGTCTATCTATCTATGTATCTATGTATATATCTATGTATGTATGTATGTATGTATGTATGTATGTATGTATGTATGTATGTATCTATCTATCTATCTATCTATCTATCTATCTATCTATCTATCTATCTATCTATCTATCTATCTATAACCAGGGGACTTAACTTAAGATATAACAATGCTACTAAAAGTTATGTCCCTTGTTTTATATTTTCTTATGTTCAGTCATGTAATTACAAAATTAAATTTTAGTAAGTAAAAATAGCTGATAGTACACTAAAAAAACTATGACAGTTGGTTGCACTGGAATGAGAAGAAGACGTGTAGAAAATTTCATCTCAATCGGATGGACCGTTCGCGAACGCATAAAGAACGGACGGACATAAATACATACATACATTGCATTTTATATATTAAGATGGGTGCAGGATGTGGCCGAGGATTTCCAGATTTGTTTATCGGACGCGGGACATCTTGCTTATGATCCAGAGGTTTTTCGGAAGGTTATTATGGTAGTCAACCAACTAATCAATCGACCCACTAAGCCATCAACGTGTCAACTAACCCACTAATCAACCAACTCATCAATCGAACCACCAAGCCATCAACGTGTCAACTAACCCACCAACAAACCAACTCATCTACCGACCCAACAAGCCATCAACCTGTCAGATAACCAACCAGTCAACCAACTCATCAACCGACCCACCAAGCCATCAGCTTGTAAACTAACAGACCAACCAACCAACTCATCTACCGACCCAACAAGCCATCAACTTGTCAACTAACCAATCAGTCAACCAACTCATCAACGGACCCAACAAACCATCAACTTGTCAACTAACCCACCAGTCAACTAACTCATCAAACGACCCACAAAGCCATCAGCTTGTCAATTAACTCAAACTTACTTTTTTTTAAGTTTGATATTCCCAATGTCTTCATTGTTCATTGTACTGTCGGCTGACATGTAGTTTTGCCTGTTTGACTGATATGTAGTTTTGCCTGTGGATATTTTTACTGTTAGTGTTAATGTTCAGAGAGAAGCGGCTGAAGTGGATAGAATGAAGCCGATCTCGTGGAACCGATGTCATGAAGCCGGCACTAATGGGCACCCATTTCCTGGTAATTTCCTGGTGTTGATTGACGCGATAAGGTGGGAAACCAGGCGGTTCTCGGCTAACGTCATCTTCCGCAACGTTTATTTAACGTTTGAACTTCGACACGGAGTACTCAAACCCGACCTCATTACCATAATCACATAGGCGGGTGTAGACTGACTCATGTTTATGGATCGTTTGGGAAAAAATGGAGTTGAGGAGGGTGCAGGGAGGGGCAAGAACGAATTGAAGCAATTAATATCAATGATGGATTTTCTTGTTGGGGGTGGGGATTTGTGAGTTGCTTGACCTGTCCTAGGCATGTTCCGGAAACTCAACTGCAAACAATCTGGCCTACAGGTCCGGAGTCATGACTTGGACACACCACAGAGGCGGAGATTTATGTATTATTTTGATCTCGGTGGTCATCTTGACCTATATCGGGTAGGAGGAAATGTTCTGGGAATGAACTGATTCAGTGCCGAAGGATAATATATCGCCAAGTGTGACCTCCAATTTCATCATCATCATCTTGTTCCATGCCGGTAAGCGTGGGCGGTCATGTTTTGCCATCTCACTCGATCACCAGAGTCGTGGGTCAGCTCAGTGTTCGTGTCTCGACCATACCACGTGGCCAAGCAAACTAGGTATTTACTCCTCTGCCCTCCCCTTGTTCTCTTCCCCTCGATCTTGCCAGTTGTCACCAATGTTCTCCAATTTATTTCTTCTCTCACTCCGAGACTAAGGACTTGCGAACGCGGTTCGTGAATCGGGTATCAGGCGTTCGAAGCTCAACTGCAATCGATTTGTGCAGCAGACCGTGTCGCGTTGTGTTATAACGTGCTGGTATGGGAGCCGGTCGTTCAGAAAGCAATGGCAAACTACTGAACGTAACACTTGCCTAGTATATCAACAGCAGCTTAAAAATGCTGGTGTTGACTGCAACGTCCCGTAAGGGATACGCAACAATTTTCTTTTTAACGTGACCACACAAAAAATTGTGTCTGTCTACGTTTAATTTCTCTAATCAGTTTACGGTTTTCATTTGTTTCTTGTAGGACTTGGTCATTGGTTTTTATGTCTGTCCATGGTATTCTTTGCATTTTCCTCAGAAACCATATTTCCACAGCCATCGGATGTTTTTCAGCTTGTCTGCTCATTGTCCAAGTTTCATCTCCATAGAAAAGGATAGGTTCTATGTAGCACCTCAACACTCTTTTTCTCGTTGCAAATGACATCGTTTTATTTATCTGCATGTTTTTCATCTTACACAAGGCTGCCTTCACCTGGGCTATTCTTGTTCTAATCTCTTCAAGGCATCTCCCATCAGATTTTATGACTATTCCGAGATAACTCTACTGATTCACTTATCGACTTACCGATTCACTTATCGACTTACTGATTCACTTATCGACTTACCGATTCACGTATCGACTTACCGATTCACTTATCAACTTACTGATTCATTTATCGACTACCGATTCACTTATCGATTCACTCTAATTTGGACATGTCGTATATCGTCAACCTAGGATCATCATGTTATCTGTTTTGTTCCGTGGTATCTTCGATAATTTCAGCGCTTAGTGAACGGATATTTACATTATAATATTCGTTCATGTTGTTGTGCTCGCTTGCTTTAAACTCAAGCGTAGTCCATGCAAACTACTTCTAGTAGCACCGGACAGTACACAAGAAAACAGTACCTGGCAACGCACGATGCGACCGCCGAGAATGTTTCCATCAACTAGAGGGTGCCGCTGAGAAGTTCCACAGAATGAGTTCCGGGATTATTTCCAACGCTTTGTTGAATTTGTCCGAAGTGCAAGGAGGCCACCCAATCAGAAAACATATAACGTGTTTAAACTTGTCCGAACTGCAAGGCGGATAACCCATCAGATAATAGATAATCTGTCTGAACGTCGACACAAGTGTGCTATTGTCGAAGAGAATGATTTTGAAAATTCAAAACAATGTATTCCCTTAGCGAATTTAAACTTAGGGGCCACAAACAATATCCTGCACGATTGATTGCCTGGCATATTCCGCTGCATTTCGGCGAGTGCATACTGGAGAGTTGAATATCGGATGAAGTGAATGTCTGAATGATACCTTTACTGAAATATTAAAAACCACATCACTGATATTGATCGAATGTGGAGTTATCCCTACGGTAATAGCCAATTGAAAACAAATGAAAAAGAATGATTTTCAAATAAATATACTTAATAAATTATTGTATTACAAATCTGTGAATAATGCAGATATTGTTCGAATTTGTTTTAAAGTAGCCGTATATTTATTCTACGTGTCAGCTTGATCGATCGGTTGGTGTCATTCATTGTGACGATAAAACCGTGGCCATGAGTGTAGCGATTTTGACAACAGTTAAAAGATAATTTCATATCCTTTACAGGACGTTGCAGTCAACTCCAGCATTGTTGGACTATTTGTAAATCGCGGGCAAGTTTACGTCCAGTGGATTGACATTGCTTTCTGAACTAACCGGCTCTCATACAATTTTATAAAAACCAACGTACGGCGGTCTGCTTCCAAATCGCTTCCAGTACTGCAACTTGACATGTTGACATATTCAGGATCCTCGCCGGTGCTACGGAGTTCATGCACTGAACTGAGATTCTCCGGACTCAGGCTTGAGTTAGGAGTAGAACGGAGCACTTATGGGTTATATCTGTGTGCCGTGATGTTGATCCGTCGACTACACTAAACTTGACATGTGCACAAAGACACACATGAATGTAACCTGATCAGGATTACACGCACCATATAAGATAGGAGTAGGTTGAAAATGTTTTCTTTTTTGTTTTAAGTAGCTTTTTGCATGATGGGAAACACATTGACCATTAAATAGATGTCATTTGCAACGAGAAAAAGAGTGTTGAGGTGTTACATATAATCTGTACTTTTGTATGGATGTGAGGCGTGGACAATGAGCGATCCATCATGTGCCTTGCAGAAAAGCATGGGCTGTCATGTTTTGCCATCTCACCCGATCACCATAGTCGTGGATCAGCTCTGTGGTCCTGTCTCAACCATGCCATGTGGCCAGGCCATCCAGGTATTTACTTCTCGGTCTTCCCCTTGGTCTCTTCCCTTCGATCTTGCCAGTTATCACCAAGTTCTCCAAGTTATTTCTTCTTTTTTATGTCCAAAACATTGTGACTGTCTACGTCTAATGACTCTAATCATTTTACGATCTTCAATGAGCAGACAAGCTGAAAAATATCTGATGGCTGTCGAAATGTTTTTTCTAAGGAAATGCAAAGAATGCAAGGACAGACATAAAAACCAATGACCAAGTCCTACAAGAAACAAATAAAAATTGTAAACTGATTAGAGACATTAGACGCAGACAATTACAATTTATTGGCGACGTTATGAGAAGAAATAAACTTGAAGCTTTGTGACACTTGACAAGATTGAAGGAAAAAGAACAGGGGAAGACAGAGAAGTAAATAGTTTGATGACTTGGCCACATGGCATGGTCGAGGCAAGAACACAGCTGATCCACGACTCTGTTGATCTTGTGTCCTGGCGAAACATGACCGCCCAAGCTTATCGGTATGGCACATGATGATGATGTAATTGTTTCAACAGCGCGTTTTAGGTATTTAGTTGTCAACGTAATCTAGCTTAATCCCCAGAGAGCAAAATTCTATGTAAATATGTATTGACGTATTTTCGTCCGAAAATCGCAGATACCCAATATGTTACCATTACGAACTATTTGTGTAACGACAGCAAAATTCCAAAATGTTAATTGCATGAAATGGGAGAAGGGCAGTAACAATTAGGTTCGCATTTGTACAATGTCGGATTTCAGCACAAATTGAGAAAATACGAAACTTGCTGCATATTATAGTATTGTATACTTTCAGCTAATGACAGGTTTTTCGTGTATAAGTTTGATGCAGACAGCAGAAAGTGTATATCGTTTTACATCAGCCGGGTAATTAATACGCCAGTGACCTTTCTGCCGGCTTGTCAGCACTGTCTATACCCGCTACCTGACACTCGACTGCCGCTAAATCTGGCAACAGATACCACTAATTAAGCTTGACTTGGTATTGCAGATGGGAACATTCCGGGGATAGTTATGTCAATGGTAATGGAATGTGGATATTGTGAATCACTAGTGGCATATAGGAGTAATTCCTGAATTTAGTTCTTGTCAGTTAATTCATTTTATCTTGCCGTATTCATGTAAAACTCGGGAACTTCGGCAAGTTATGTCTTCAAGGCTGTGCCCACGTAAGCTGGCTAACTGTCGACCACATTTCCCAAATTCCTATCAGAGTGGATCAACCAGTGGAGACGGCAAGCCCACGCTCGATGAAATGTACTCTCGCATTCCATTCCAGTTGTTCTGGTAATTGTGTGTACGATATGCGATGGGATTGACTGCTAATGTCGATCTACGGCAATACAATTCACATCACAATCGCTGATTAAAAAGTCGCTTAAAAGTCGACACGGTCGACTTCATTGCACCGGATTTTATCCAATATGACTCGGTCGCTTTCCGCAGCGTGAAAAGCGTCGCACAATGCACGAACTCCGTAGCTCTAGCGACGACCCACGGGAGTCTCCGAAAACTTTCACTCGTGAACCGAAGGACGCGGCCAGGAATCGAACCCACAACATTCGGAGCCCGAGTCAAACGGCTTGACCATTTCGCCACAGAGACTCCCGGTAATTGCTGATTATTATGACACACATGAAATAGCTGTAGTAGGATGCCTTACCACCCAGTGCCACTTCACTTCACATCCATGACTCTGACTTGGGCAAACCCACCCTCTACATGCTGCCCAAAATACATAAACTAAAAAATCCTGGACGTCCGATAGTTTCCGCCTGCTCATGCCCAGGTGAACAGATCTCAGCGTTTCTTGACAGGATTTTCCAACCACTAGTTGCGAATCTCCCGTCATACATCAAGGATACAAAGCATGCTTTAATTTCATTCAATTCTCTCCAACTGACTCATAGGAACACATACAGACTATTCCTAATGGATGTATGTTCCCTCTATACCTCCATTCCTCATGCTGATGACCTCATGGCGTTACAATTCTTTCTGGATCAACGGAGCTCTTCGCCGTTGCCAGTCAATTAGCCGTGCCGAGGCTCTCTCTTCCAGGCTGAAACTACGCAATAATACACCTATTCTCTCACTTACCTACCATCCTCATAATATTGCTGCCAAGAATATTCTCATTAGGCATCTATCCACCCTCCAGGCAGACTCGGTCACTCGCGATGTCTTCTCAGAATCCCCACTTGTGGCATACAGGCGTGATCGGAACCTGAGGGATGTGCTGGTCCATAGCACTCTACCACAATCCCACCAGTCTCTTCCTGGCACGACTGCATGTCTTCGATCTCGTTGTAAGACTTGTCCATATGTCCTTCAAACCACCAGTCTGACTTTCCCTAAGACTACTTTCCACATCCGGGAGAGTTTCTCATGTACGAGTCGCAACGTTATCTATGCGATCATCTGCACACGTTGGGACATGAGGTGTGGAGAGACGGGCCTTCGTCTGGCGGACAGATTTAGACAACATTTATCCGATATCGACAGTGGTGCCAAGAAACACCGGTACCCCTACATTTCAACAGTTCCGACCACTGTGGGGTTGTCGACATACGTGTTACGGCGATAAAATCGTGCACATCTCACGAACGCGATCGCAAGACATTGGAAAACCTTCTTATCTTCCAGTTGGGTTCACTTTTCCCTCATGGCCTCAATGTCCAACACAGTTTTATTTAAGTCCCCTACGCTCCTTATCCCCCCCCCCACCATCTCCGCTATCTTATAGTCCATTTCATAGCCAGTTGCATGTCCTTCGCAGGACGTGGTAGTCACCACCAGCATTATCTCTGCTTTCTGTGACTTCTTGGTTGGTTTGCGTGGGGTCGCTTCTCATTGCGTTCCGAACTACCGCCACTTGTGCTACTTTTTGATAGCGTACGCTTGTTGGCCTGCATCCATATTGCCCACATCAGCGTTTCGAACTTGGCGGAATTGCTAACTGCATCCGTTACATCGCCCCAGAGTTACACATCCATATTTTTCCAATCGCTCTCCTGGGCGCACCCCGATCTCCCTAGCGCGGGTTTCCTCACCGGTTGACTCAACCAATCACCGAGTTTCTGGCTGTACTGACCTTTAGTCAGTTGACCCGTTAACACAACATCCGTTTCATTCTACCCATGGATAGCCGTTTTAAGCTAGGACACTAGATAAGTATTTGTTAATCTATTTTTGTTTGTTTGTTCTGTGCTGACGAAGGCTTTGGCCGCAACGTCCATTGTTTTTTGTAGTTGTGCTTTGGTAAAGCTCTTAACATACTTCTCGGTTTTCAGTGATTCATTCATTTCTGGATCAGCGCACAGATCAAGCCATCCTTACACGCACACTTGTGAGACTCGCTGAATTGGTCCTCACCAATAATTCCTTTGAGTTCAATGGCCACTACTTTGAACAAATCAGCGGTGTCGCCATGGGCACTAAAATGGGACCCAGCTACGCATGTGTATTTATGGGATATTTGGAACACCAGATTGAACTCAGCTATGATGGTCTTTACCCTTCTTTTTACCGACGCTACATCGATGACTGCATCAATCTCACCGACATGACAGAGGCGGAACTGAACCGCTTCATTAATTATGTCAAGAACTTCCATCCATCGATCAAATTCACCACATAAATTTCCACCACCTCTGTCAATTTCCTTGAAACCACTATTAAATTAAACCCTACAGGCCTCACAACCTCCGTGTACTACAAACCTACGGATGATCACGGTTTCCTCCTATACAGCTCATCCCACCCCAAAAGCTGCAAAGATTCCATCCCATATTCCCAGCTACTCCGCCTGCGTCGTATATGTCAAGATGATAATGACTTCCTCGAGAGAGCCCATGAAATGCTGGACTTTTTCCGCAAACGGTCCTATCCAGAGGACGTCTTGTCCACAGCTTTCTGTCTCATAACCCAAGACTCGCGGGAAATGTCCCTTGTCAAACAAACACGACCTCCTAACAATGAACCTAAGCTTAACCTCACCTTCCATCCACATGACTATGCCATCAAGCACATTTTCCTCCGACACTGGTCTATCCTGGAGTCAGATCCTACCACTCGTGAGGTATTCTCCAATGGCCCTAGGGTAATTTTTCGCCAAAATCAGAGCCTCAGAGGCCACCTTGTGCATAGTCGCCTCCCCACGGTTACTTCATCTGTGGGCACATTCGAATGCCATTGTAAGAACTGTCTGACATGCCCATACGTTGTTCAGACATTACATTGGCACCTTGCCGTCTTGACAGACGATAGACACCGGAGATCACATTTCCCATAGGCACCTTCTCCTTGAAAGATTCTTTCACTTGTACATCCCGCAATCTGATATATGTCATCATCTGCAAACGATGATCATAATCATCATCGTCGTCATCATCATCATCATCATCATCATCATCATCATCATCATCATCATCATCATCATTTCAAACGACATGAAATACATTGGTCACATTGGCAGACGCAATTCCGACCGTTTTAGAGAACACCTCAAAGACATTAATCAGGGCGCTGACAAACCTGTCCCCTACCATTTTAAATCATCCAGCCATAATGGAGTCAACGATGTATGTGTCACTGCATTGAAACCTTGCTTCTCCAACAGCTCCATTAGGCTCAAAATTGAATACCAGTTAATCAACTCTCTGGAATGCGTCCATCCAGCAGGTATCAATACTGTTGTGGACGCCACTGTATAACTGTGCCATCTTCTCCAACTGTTTACACTGTCAATAACTATGCTGCCCCCCATATATTCATACCGAATCGAAACGTCGGCCGTCCTGTGTGTAGTATTGTACGCATTTGTGTGTATTTTATTTTATTTTATTATTCATTGTATATATTACTGAGTGCTTCTGATTTTGGATTTTCACCTGTATTCCGGTATACGATGGATCTCTTTGTAAGGTATGTGCAACGTGTTTGTGTTTAGTACGTTTCTTCTCGCAGGAGCTAAATATACCTATTTGTTTCCAATTCATATTGTTGTACGGGAGTGAGCCATGGACAATTAGCGGTATTTGAGGAAGTGTGTGGAAGCTGCGGAGATGTGGTTTTATATACGAATTATGAGAAAACCGTTGAGGGACAGAAAGAGCAATGGCGATCTCTTGAAAGAAGTTTACTCACATCAGAAGAAGACAATCCACATTCTTTGGGCACGTCGTGAGACAGAGATAGCTGGAGAACGTCGAGACATCGGACATTTGGTTGGGGAAAAAGTAGGGCAGACCAAGAGAGAAGATGCTGGACAGTTTGATAGCATGTCATTGAAGAACATCAGTATTAGAAATAATTTGCAGTACATGAGACAGAAGGTTGTGGACAGACATGATCACCAACGCCAAACGGCATGGACTATATGAAGATAGGCAGTACACCAGACTGAAGGCTGTGGACAGACATGATCACAGATATCGTAATAACAACTTATGACGAATAGAACATAGAAGACGAACCAACGCAAATTACACCATTTCTTCTTCTTCTTCTTCTGCGTTCATCCGGAGTTTTTTTCGGACGTGATTGCGTTGTGCCTGTTTACAGCAGAGCTGCGTTCTTGCGCCGTTAGGCCGACACATCCGAACTCCTATTTGCGGACGATCAAGCAAGAATATCAAAATCAGAAGCAGAATTACAAGTCCACATACAGTCTAAACCAGTGGTTCTCAACGTATTTTGGCCCATTGCACCTTGTCACCATATGTCAGAATGTCACCCCCTCCCCCTTTCCCCCTTTTTATTTGCAAAATTGTCAGCCTCATAAGGTGCATTTAAAATAACATGCCAAGAGCGGACCAATGCACACTGCGTTTTATATGGTCCTTATATCACTTTGAGTCTGCCAATCTGTGTTCTTAATGCGTCCCCACCTCTCTCCCCCCCCCCCCCCCCCCGGAAACCCTGAAATTCTTCCTGGGGGAGGGGTGATAATCTCCCCTGGTTGAGAACCACTGGCCTAAACGAAATGTGTAAGGAACATAACGTGAAAATTAGTATCAGTAAAATTAGGTAATAACTATAACCATGAAGAAGAAAAAAACAACAAAGATTATTCAAAAAGAACACCCCATGAAACAAGTAAACAGCGTCAAGCACTTAGGAAGTATAACAACATCAAATGGCAAATCAGAAGACGAGATCAAAAAGGCAAGTCAACTCATTGGACAAATAGCAACAAGACTAAAGAACAAACATGTATAAATAGATACTTAAAAACAAAAACAAAAAACAAAAACCAAAAATAACTCTACAACACAATCTTCCTTCCAATTCTATGCTGCCAATGCTAAACCTGGACAATGACAGAAAAAGAGAAATGAAAAAGTTCAACAACAGAAATGAAATTCCAGAAAAGAATACTCAATGTATCAAAAAGAGAGAAAATCAGAACTGAATAAATCAGGACTAAAGTGGGGGTTACAGGAGGGCTAGATTTAATCAAAAACAGCAAATTAAATAGTTTGCCATACAATTCGGCTATCATCTAACGGTGTACCACATCAAGCAATGATGTACATAAGACGCGGAACCTGAAGAAGAGACCAGCCACGTTTACGATCAATCAATCATGTGCCATGTCGGAAAGCGTGGGCGGTCATGACTCGCCAATTTCACTCGATCACCAGAGTCGTGGATCAGCTCAGTGTTCCTGTCTCGACAATGCCACGTGGCCAAGCCATCCAGTTATTTTCTTCTCGGTCTTCCCCTCGGTCTGTTCCCTTCGATCTTGCCAATTGTCACTGATTGATTGTTTGACTGACTGATTTAAGAACTGACATCTTAGCATTCGGGGCATTCCCATAAGCGTTCCGTCCCCATCCTCAGCAGCCAGCGAAGAGTTCCAACACCAATAGTACCAGTAGCAATCTGATTATATGTCCGTCTCGCCTTTCATCTGAGCGTCGAGCGTCGGCCATATCCCCTCGTCACTCCTCGCTGTCTCATTCTTGCCAGACCACGGTGATCCATTTGCTCCTACGAGGTGTACACGTGCTCCCACAAGGCCGCAACCACGTCTGCCTTGTCATGCATCAATACTCCACCAAGTTTTGCAGAGCCAACCAATCTGTCCGCCTGTTCATTCCCCAGCACACCACGCATGCCCCGGAGAAAAGATCCAGGCGATGCTTGCCACCCGTGACCTCCGAAGCGAAGCAAGCCACTCTGCACGAAGCTTGCCTGTCCTCGATTTCCTCAGCATGCTTTCTGAGTCAGTTACAATCACGATGTGTGTGTGTGTGTGTGTGTGTGTGTGTGTGTGTGTGTGTGTGTGTGTGTGTGTGTGTGTGTGTCGTATTCTCCATCCAGCGGAAAGCTGCACTGACCGCCTCCACCTTCGTTCTTAAGCTAGATGTTGTGGTGTCATATGCCAGGCTCTCCTGTACCAAACGTCGACCATTAGCTTTTGCTAAGAACCCCGAGGCACTTCTCATACCTCTCAACACCGAACCATCTGTGTAGATAATCACATCACCCGAGTGAGTATTATTCTGAATTAGTTGCTGGATTTCCACTTCTGTGGCCCTTGCTGGCCACTCCCTGCTCAATGTGATTATAACTCTGCACAAATCTGACTGCTCCGCTGGCATTCGTCCCCACTCCTCTCCTCGCCTAATGTTCTCCATGATGCACACCTGTCTGATCGTATCCTCCACCTGAGCCATCCATGATTTCCCTCTTATCAGTCGCTGACCCTTAACTGCGTCCAGCGCCACTTGCAACGGGTGATCTGTGTCTGCAGCTACTTCTGAGGTATGCCTTCGTCTGCATCACATTGAGCCTACCAACAACAGTCGGCAAACCAAGGATGTAACACACTACTGGGGTGTCTCTGGCGCATTCCAGACTGACCCGCATAGGTTCGTTCTGTATGCGCTCTAATTTCTCCAGCTGACTCTTTGAGACGGTGAGCAGTCCTAGTCCATAGTCAATCACTGAGAGGATCAAGTGCTGTTATAGTGTAAAAAGCATTCTCTGCTCTGTGTCCACTGCAGCCATAGTTTTAAGTGCATTGTGTCTCTTTTGAGATCTTGTCAAAATGGTCTCCACATGGGCCTTAAAGGACAGGCTCCTGTCAAATGTGATTCCCCGATACTTCAGTTTGTTCTCTCTGTTGACACTTCCACCATCTATCGCGAGGCTTGAGACATCAGCTCTCACAATCCCGTTGTCAAGAGAGCACCACAAAACAGCCGCCTTTTCCGGGTGGATGACAGCATTCATTTCAGTGCACCAGTCCATCACTTTGTCTACTGTCGCCTGTAACTCCTGAGCTGTTAGCTCCCTATCTCTCCCCTGCCTATATGCAAGAATATCATCTGCAAATGTTAGTATTCTTCCAACCCCTGGTGCTTCTAGGTTTGCAATCTTGCTCATATGCACATTAAAGAGCACCGGTGAGATTGCAGATCCCTGTGGCAGTATCGGGATTAAAGTATGTAGCTCTGAGGTCCATGCACCCAGACCCACTAAGTTCTCAAATCCATTTCTTCTCATAACATGTCCAAACAATTTTGACTGTCTACGTCTACTTTCTCTGATCAATTTACGATTTTCATTTGTCTCCTGTAGTACTTGGTCATTGGTTTTTCTGTCTGTCCATGGCATTCTTTGCATTTTCCTCAGAAACCACATTTCTGCAGCCATCAGATATTTTTCAGCTTGACTGCTCACTGACCAAGTTTCACATCCATACAAAAGAACAGACTCTATGTAGCCCTTCAACACTCTATTTCTCGTTTCAATTGTCATTTTTTATTGGTCAGTATGTATGTAAATTATGGACAGATGGAATAGCAGAGTCCATGGGCATAAAGATTTATGAAGCCCATAAGCGGGTACTCTCCCGCTATTTATACTTCACCTCGACACCGCAAGGTACAAGAGGAACAAGATGAGACAAGAGATGTATGCAGTTTTCTTCTGTCCATGTGTTCTCAAAATTCCTCTCAACAACCGTATCCTCAACTACCACCAGTTTATTCATCACACCACTCATTGTCCAGTATTCAGAACTCACCACTCATTGCCCAGTATCCACAACTAACCACTAGTTGTCCAATATTCACAACTCACCACTCATTGTCCAGTATTCACATCTCACCACACATTGTCCATTATTCACATCTCACCACTCATTGCCCAGTATCCACATCTCACCACTAATTGTCCAGTATTCACAACTCACCACTCATTGTCCAGTATTCACATCTCACCACACATTGTCCAGTATTCACAATTCACCTCTCATTGTCCAGTATCCACGACTAACCACTCGTCCAATATTCACAACTCACCACTCATTGTCCAGTATTCACAACTCACCACTCATTGTCCAGTATTCACATCTCACAATACATTGTCCAATATTCACATCTCACACCACATTGTCCAGTATTCACAACTCACCACTCATTGTCCAGGATTCACAAGTCGCCACACATTGTCCAGTATTCACAAGTCACCACACATTGTCCAGTATTCACAAGTCACCACACATTGTCCAGTATTCACATCTCACCACTCGTTGTCCAGTATTCACATCTCATCACTCATTGTCCAGTATCCACATCTCACCCCTCATTGTGCAGTATCCACGTCTCAGCACTCATTGTCCAGTATTCACAACTCACCACTCATTGTTCAGTATTCACATTTCGCCACTCATTGTCCATTATTCACAACTCACCACTCATTGTCCAGTATCCACGTCACACCACTCTTTGTCCAGTATTCACAACTCACCACTCATTGTCCAGTATTCACATTTCACCACTCATTGTCCAGTATTCACATCTACACAGAAAGTACTGTCGCTGTGGCGACGGGGTTATGAACACAATTCGTAATCCCGCATACCGCGTTCAAGACACAGCTGTGGGCAATTTAACATCAGACTGTCTTGCGTTGGTTTTCTTAATGCAATGGTATGAGTGCCGGTAGTTTAGAAAGTAATGGCAAACTACTGAACGTAAATTTGCAAAGAAATCACACATAGCCACAAACTTTTGGGGTTCACTGCGACGACAACATAAGGATGTGGAACTAACGTGTAAGGGAAAGCCATGGACGTAAATATCCCTTGTGTCCGCTTGTGGGTGGACTGGGTACTTGATGTTATACCCCACTGGTCATAGACTAATCGGCCTTACATGGGGGATGTCAGCATAAACAGCAGCTGTTTGACGTGCCTTGGACCCATGTTATGGTGGGTCGACCTGGATATGTCCTGGGACCCATTTAGGGTGGATCGAGCTGGACATGTCCAGGCACCCATTTTCTGGGAGCCTAGGTACATTAGTCTAGAAATAAAATAGTCCCCGATGAGAATTCGAACACATGATATCCCGGCAGGCAGGTAGGGTGCTATCCACACAGAGCAAGCCATGTAGAACTAGTCAGTCAGCTAATTGTCGTGCTCGTCGCTAAGTTTTACATTTCGGCTAATTTTATTAAAATATCGCCTAAGTTGGCAACTTTGTTATTATTCTATAGCTCACAGACATTCGTGAAGGTTCGTGAAGTGATAAACAGACAGACCGATAAACATTCACACCCGTGACATTTGACCCACTATGTATCTACACAAATCTAGCAACAATCTACTTGCTCGTGACCGGTGAATACTTTGACTGTAGAAACCATGGGGTCCAGCCAAACTCAGCGTCGTGATCGCCAGCAAGATATGAGTGTGCATAGTGACTATCTCTTTGTTTCAGGCACTAGCAACAATTATTTTCAAGCTGATGGTCGGCCACTGGAATATTGCAATATTTGCGTATTGTCCAAAAGTCTCGGAAACACACTCCTTGATTCCGCGATTTGTTCTTTCCCCCAACAGTTCACGCGAATAAATAAGATTTCCTTGGTACGAAGGACCTCCCACCCTTGTCGGCGCTCTGGGACGTGGCTGGGTACTTGTGGTTCCCCATGTAGATGTAGACGCGCGAGGTGATGTTGGCTGGCACTTAGTGACGGGGTTCGGTGCAGTAAAGTTTAGACTCCATTCTCCTCAATGCTTCTGAAACACATTTAGACATTGTTAGCATTGAGTTGTCAGCTGTTCACTCTTCTAGCTCTCTCAACCACTGGTTACGTATGTACATGAAATATTTTCAGCTGCATGAAAGCTCCAGATATGTAAACAACAGAAAAACAACGAAGTTTGGTGTTAATGGTACTTGTTTTTCATTATACAGGACGTTGTACTCAACTGCAATATTCATTGACCGTGATTTACTAGGCAATGATATATATATATCACAACTTATATCTTAACATAGCAAAAACAAAGATAAAACTACTAGATAAAACTACTATGGAGAAAGAAATATACATTAATGGGGAAAAATTGGTGGTGGAAAATTTTGAATATCTTGGGTCATTGATTACCAACAACGGCGACACAATGAAAGAAATTAACGGCGACTATCAATTGCTCTTCAAAGACTACAACAGCTGAATAAATTATGGAGTGGGACAGATAGAACTACAGAAATTAGATTTTTAAGAGCATGCATCTTTCCCATTGCAACATACGCCTGTGAGACATGTACACTTACTAAACAAGCTGAACAGCGCATAAACGCCTTTGAATATAAATGTTATAGACGAATTCTAAGATTATCTTGGATAAAGAAAATAACAAATGCATCCATACTTCAAGAGTTGAATATTGAAGAAGGTTGGCTATTAAAGACGATAAAACAAAGAAAATTGAAATATTTTGGTCACTTGAAACGTCACGAAAGTTTGGAGAGTACAATAATGGAAGGGTATATGCCTGGGAAGAGAGGAAGAAGAAGGCCAAAGAGAAGATGGGTGCAGGATGTGGCGGATGATCTCCAGATGGGTGTATCAGACGCGGGACATCTTGATTATGATCGAGATGTTTTCCGGAAGGTTGTTATGGGAGCGAGGTTCTGCAAAGGACATGCTACTGAATTAATGAATATATATATATATATATATATATATATATATATATATATATATATATATATATATATATATATATATATATATATATATATATATGTATGTGTGTGTGTGTGTGTGTGTGTGTGTGTGTGTGTGTGTGTGTGTGTGTGGCAGGTTTGCCTTGGGTATTGAGAGTTAACCAAGCCCAAGGGGTCCTTAGCACTCCCATGTATTCTAACCCCAGGGGTTGGATGGGCAGATACACTGTTTACCCTGTGGTTGCCCTCAAATGGTATAAATAAGTCTACAAGCCCCTCCAGATTCTAGACCCCCACTCTCTACCTTCTCCCTTGGGACAATGAACCTGAGGTATCGTCCGAGACCACACTCAATCACTGTACAAAGAATCAGTCAACATCAACAAAGTTTATTCTACCCTAAAGACAATAGGTAGGATATGAACACCCTTATAGTATAAACTATTTACAATAGTAGAAGATAGGTTAGAGACAGAATCAGAGATAGAGATGCTTCGGATATCATCACTAGGCTGACGTGCAGGTTTGAGACAGATGATCCGTCCAGTCAGGTTCCAGTCATCATTCTGGATGTGAGCCGGCTCACATCCAGAATGATGACTGGAACCTTTGGAGACCACTCCGTCCCCAGAGCTAAGATCAGATGTCAGAGGAACTACCTCTTCGGACCACAGACTACTGGATTAACTTCTCTGCTCTGTCCCACTGAATCGCTGTGACCAACTTTCACAGTTATCAAAGTACAGCCTGGTATGGAGACCCTCTTCCTTGAGGCGACCCCAGTTGATCTCTAGATGTCTCTAGACGTAACACATGACCAACCTAATGGTTCCATAGTAGAATTATATAACCATGATTGGGTAATGAATCAGCACTGCAACAAGTCAACACAGTCACTAGGAAAACACCAATGTTCCGGTAACTGAGTTCACTATTCACTACACAGTCGCATGTTCAGACTCCCTCAGAGTCCTGCACACATCTTGAAACATGGTTGAGCTTGATAACAAAACACATGGTCTCTAATTCTATGACTCGGTTGTTCGCATGTTTAAGTAAGAACTATTCCATATTCAGCATACAAAGTTCGTAACGGTCAGGATGAGTTTACCTGTCTACCACCTCGAGTTCGAGTAAGAAAATACGCAAGCTGGTGTGGGTCTAGTCATGACCGAACACTCGTGCCAACGTAGTTACAGCCCCTTTGGTTTGGGCCAATCTTTGCCTGGTCTGTCCCACGTTTAGGCGGAAACACATTGATTTGGACTTGATGAGCTCCCAGAGCTGCGCCTACCCCACCTTGGTAAGTCTCTCTGGAGTGAGCCTGCCATCATAGCTCCGTAGGAAATCAACCTTCATTATACACCGGCAAGATTGCTCAGGTAGATGAACTATATTCTGAAATAGTCTTAATCACAGTTCTAATATGGAAAAACAAACCATCTAGTTCCACTAGTGCTGTTGCAGGGTTCTAGAATCACGTGGTGAGTATGAGTCATGCTTGGTGATTCTCCCTCTTGCATAATGTAGCACAGTCAGGCGTGGTAAAGTTCGCCATGGATCACGTAGTGGTTTCCGGCAACTTAGTAATAGGCTGGTTCTAACAGGCAACACCTGAAAGTAAGAGCGATCGGTGAAAGTATTCGGCCCAAACATTGGCTCATGTGCATCAAAACCCTGAAAAATCAACCTTCAGTCTTGCTACCTAGTTATACAACTAAGTAGAGCAACATCTCTAAGTTGATAGTATTAATGCATCAAGCTCAGTCCAATGTCAGCTGGCCTTTCAGAGAACCGCCCGTCAAACAGAATGAGAATCAAGAATGGCGAGTCTGATCTAACGTTTCACCTATCCCTATTCACATAACGGTTGTCGCTAAAGTCATTCAGTAGTTGTTCAAGAGTTAACTGGAACTAAACATCAAGGTAAGGTGTCCCTGGACCCCCCCCCCCCTTTTCAATATACATCTAATCATAAACCAACAATGATCAAGGCACCATCACTTGGGATATAGTAACCATACCAGACCATATAACATATCTACAGTTTCCATTTCGCTAATGGGACCTGCCCACTCTATAGTGAAACTCTTCTTGTTAGACTCTTCCCTAGAGTCAAGAAGTCTTTCCAGCGAAAACATGCTCCCCGCAAGTGTTATTAGTCTACAGGCCCCACACAGATCCTAAACCTCTACCATCTACCCTCTACATTGGAACTTTAAACTGTCAGGCCTCGTCCAAGATTACGCCTAATAACTGTATAGAAGATATGGCAACAATTCAACAATCTAATGTACACTATAGACACAAGTCTGAAAGGAACGTCCTGATCGGAGAAGATATATATATATATATATATATATATATATATATATATATATATATATATATATATATATATATATATATATATATATATATATATATATATATATATATATATATATATATATATATAAAGAAGTGCACCGCTGAAAACCTTGACTGGAGAAATCATCACTGATAAGAAACAGCAGATGGATAGATGGGTCGAGCACTATTTAGAGCTTTACTCAAGTGAGACCAAGCTAGCGGATGATGCCCTCAACGCCATAGAGGCCCTGCCAACTCTTGACCACCTGGACACACTTCCCACTATAACAGAAGTTAAGTGTGCAATAAATGAGCTTGCATCTGGCAAGGCTCCAGGTAAGGATGGGATTCCAATAGAGGTGATCAGGAGTGGGCAAGACACCCTCGCTCTACAGATCCACCAGCTAATAGAGCTATGCTGGCGAGAAGGACAAGTCCCACAGGATTTCAAAGATTCAAACATCATAACGCTGTACAAGAACAAGGGAGATCGGAGCGACTGTAACAACTATAGGGGTATCTCACTTCTGTGTATTGTTGGGAAAGTATTTGCCAGAATTAACCTGCACAGACTTAAAGTCCTGGGAGATCAAGTCTACCCCGAATCACAGTGTGGCTTCCGTCAGAACCGGTCTACCATTGATATGATATTCTCATTGCGACAGATGCAAGAAAAATGCCGGGAACAAAATCAGCCACTGTTTATTGCCTTCATCGACCTCACAAAGGCATTCGATTTGGTCAGTCGTGAGGGTCTGTTCAAAGCACTAAAGAAGATTGTCTGCCCACCAACTCTTCTGTCCATTGTGGAATCGTTCCACACAGGCATGAAGGGTATAATCAAGTTTGATGGCTCAACTTCAGAAGAGTTTGAAATCAAGAGTGGAGTTAAGCAAGGCTGTGTGCTAGCACCCACCCTCTTTGGGATATACTTTTCACTTCTACTGAAATATGCCTTTCGTGATCAGGATGATGGTATATACATTCACTCACGCTCAGATGGTGGCCTCTATAATGCTCAGAGATTGAAGGCCAAGACCAAAATTAGCAGGGTACTAATCAGAGAGTTGCTTTTTGCGGATGATGCTGCGATTACGACCCACTCTGAGGAAGAATTACAACATCTACTATCTGCATTCTCCAATGCTTGTTCTGAATTTGGTTTAACAATTAACAAAAAGAAGACACAGATTATGTCACAAGGTGCATATGGTGTACCATCAATCTTTATTGACGACGCCGAACTGGAGATAGTAGACCATTTTACATATCTAGGATCAGAGGTAAATAGCAAATTATCCCCGATCAGGAAATCAACATCAGGATTGGCAAGGCAGCAACAACAATGAACATGTTAGCAAAAAGAGTCTGGAGAGAACAGGAAGCTTACTGCCAAAACAAAAGTCCTCGTCTACCAAGCCTGTGTCCTTAGTACTCTTCTTTATGGCAGTGAAACCTCGACAACTTACTCACGCCAAGAGAAACGTTTAAACAGCTTTCATATGCGGTGTCTGCGAAGAATACTTGGTATTAAGTGGCAAGACAAAATCACAAATACTGAAGTATTGGAAAGATCAGGTTGTGTGACGGTGTATTCCATGCTCAGTCTTCGTAGACTTAGATGGATAGGACACGTTAGGAGGATGGATGATGGTAGAATACCAAAGGACATCTTTTTTGGTGAATTACAGATGGGTAGGAGATCTCAGGGTCGGCCTCTACTACGATACAAAGATGTGTGTAAGCGGGACATGATTGATACAGGCATTGATAATGCACATTGGGAGCACGTCGCCGCTGAACGTGTTGCATGGAGGGCAACTATCAGAAACGGAATAAAGACAAAGGAGAAAATGATTGCAGGTAAAGCACACACAGAGCGTGAGAGACGTAAGATGGTGCAAAATGGTGGAAATGACCATGTTTTCACATGCACTTACTGTGGGTAAACATTTGCAGCAAGAATTGGCCTTACCAGCCACACTCGCCACCGCCATGGATCGTAGTTATTAAGCCTTTTTAAAGCACAATGTACCAAACTATCGTCTGTCAAGACGGAAAGGTGCCAATGATGAATGATGATATATATATATAACAGAGAAAAGGTTAGAGACAGAGTCAGAGATGATCCCTGGGTCATCATGAGGTGTAGCAGAAGATTTGAGAGGTGTTTCCGTCGAGTCGGTCCAATAGACCCGGCTCTTTCCCAGCAATGCTGTCTGGAACACTTGTGGACTTAACTGCCGCAAGCAACCGGGGATCATATAATGGGATTTAGCCACCAGGATCTCCGATGACTGAACTAAGATCACACTTTCACAAATGCGAGGATTGTCAATACCTATTGTCTCTTTGACTGCTCTGCCTACACAGTCTGGATGGGAGACCCTCGACCATGAGGTATCCCCTGATGCACCTGGACAATAGCTGAAAACATAGTCTTGCAACATTTGCTATAATGTCACTGCATAATATACCCTTGGTTGGGCGACGTTGACTCTCAATCGCATGACTATAATAGAGAATCGAGGATGAAGTATTTCCTAAAGTCTGCAAAGTGTCTCTGGAGGGTTTCTCCTCTCTAGTAGATGGCTACATGCATAGATGACTTGAACTCAGGATTGACCGGACTCCACCTGAGTCTGATCTAGAACAATGTCTTGCAACATGATAACAAAGTATCTAATGTTATGAAAATAATCTGAGTGTCTGGTAGAACTGATGAGGATCTATCACTGTGGAATATCTAAGGTTTCTACTGGTATATCATAAGGTTCGGTGTCGTTCAACAATAATACTCTAGCTGAGGGCTCCCAGAGCGATGAGGTTTCCCAGCCGGGGTTGACCTCTGTCTCGAGCAAATAAACACAATCTTCCATTGGAAGCTCAGCTTCATTGTAGAAGTCATATACAACACAGGTTCATTGTAGCATTTATATACCACACCTTCATTGTAGAATACATCTACCACATAGGTTCCTGGTAGAATTCATATACCAAGCAGGTTCCTTGTAGAATTCATATACAACACAGCTTCATTGTAGAATTCCTGAACTACACAAGCAACACCTGAAAGGAAAGAGTAGGCGGTGAGAGCATTCGGTACCAACTCAGATTTACATGCTAACAACCACTACAAAATTGCCTTCAGCATTACAATGTAATCTATATACTTACATAGGGAATCATCCATATATATATATATATATATATATATATATATATATATATATATATATATATATATATATATATATATATATATATATATATATATATACAAAACACTGATCAGACCAGTTGTGCTGTATGGCTCTGAAACCTAGAGTACAACGAAAGGAGACGAAGCCTTGTTACAAACCTTTGAGAACAAAATTTTAAGACGCATTTTTGGACTCATTAGGGATTCACAAAGTGGAGAGTGGAAAAGAAGAAGTAACAAAGACATTTATGATCTCTTTAAGTTCCCGCTAATCACTGGTATCATGAAGGCTAATAGACTACAATGGCTGGGGCATATAGAAAGAATGGAAGATAATAGGGAAACAAAACTCGCTTACACCCAGGAAATAAATGACCGTAGACCCCGAGGTAGACCAAGAAGGCGGTGGAGAGATAATACATGTACAGACCTACAAGCACTTGGAATCAACGACTGGCAAGAGAAGGTCCACCAGAGAGACGAATGGAGATGGATTGTATCTGCAGCAAAGAACCTCAATGGCTCGGAACGCTGAAGAAGAAGATATATATATATATATATATATATATATATATATATATATATATATATATATATATATATATATATATATATATATATATATAGTAAAAGCATGTCTAGACATCCGATGTAGGATGGCCCCTGAATCAGCCCGTCGGAAGGATTAGGTTCTAAACATAGAAGTATTGTTGTCAATTAATTAATACCAAATCAATTACTAAACAATAAACATAACCAATGTAATACTATCCATTTCGTTAGTGGGATGCCTTCTCACATAATAGCGAACTCCTTCTTAATCCACCTCTGGTCATTTAGGCGAGAAGTTCTGTTTCTAAACATGTTTGCCGCCCCACATGTTCACAGGGTAATTTCATGCTCTGGTCTCCCAAGCGGATTAACCTTAGGTAGTGACCGAACATGACAACTGGCCTGGTATGCCAGCTAGTTAGTTAGTTAGTCGACAGATCATCCTCATTGCACGTCGAACCTTTCAGTCCATAAGTGCTCGGATCCCCTCCTCAGCAAATCCCGCAGCGTGTAGCGGCTAACGACACAAGTTCTGTGTTGGTTTATCAATCTTCTTTGGCTTCCTGCGTAGTGTTCTTGTTTGGCCACACCTCTTTTAATTTGCTGTTCTCGCAGTCTGGCCATGGTTATGGATTCACGGTCATCACTTGGTTCACGCAAAAGTCTTACTTCTCGTAGAGCATTCAGAATGTCAGCCTGGTCGATGGCGCGTCCGCCCTTCACCGTAGCCTCACCTGCGAGCTTGTCAGCCCGCTCATTTCCTTGTACTCTTGCATGCCATGGCACGAAAATGAAACTAATCTTTGCCAGCTGAGACCGCTCCAGAGGCAGCAACCATTCTCTTCGGATCGACCCCTCCTCTATCCTCTTGATCATGTTCAATTAGTCGCTAAGGAAACATGCCCTAGTGATTGTCTGTGTCTCGAGCCATGTTATTGCTTTACTTACTGCCATGACTTTCATAGTCAGGCTACTTGTGGTTTCAGTGAAAGTACCTGACGCCGCCTTCACAATTCTCCCTCCGGCCCGAGCTGTAAAGGCCCACGAGCTTCTCTCATGTCGGACGACCGACCCATCTGTGTAGATGACCGCGTCACTGTCTAGCGAATTCTCGAAAATCAACGCTTGTACTTCAGCCTCCACAGCAGCCGGATTTTCTTGTCTGCATTTTCTATCTAGTTGGATGCAAACTGAAAAGGATGTGCAGAAACCTGTTGGCACTTGCACCCACTCCTCGCCAGGTTCTAAGTCCTCAAGTGAACACACCTGTTGAAGAATGTCTTCGGCTTGACCCATCCACGACCGTCCTCTTTTTAACCTGCTGCCCTTCACCTTCATAATTTCATTAAGCAGTGGATGTTGTGTGTTTGCGTTAACTCTGAGGTAGGCCCATGCTCTGCAAACTTGTATTCTCTCGTATGTCAGCTATTTACATATTATAATTGCCTTGCATCCATTATCCCACACATTTCCGAGTCTCATTCAACAGCCATACACCTTTTTTCCATCAGTCACACAAGCACTTATGTACTCATGATCATAGCGAAAAAGGCATAGGACAGTGTAGAGTAGACCCTCGACTGGTTTCCCAACAATCGAGACGATAGCGCACTGATATCTCGCGTCCGGACCGCATCGAACGTCGACAAGTCTTTCAGATATAGAACGCACTTCATTACACTATATATATGCACATGATCTCTACTTACAGCATCTAAACACTTCCCAGGAATGACACCACCACTATTTATCAATCACAAAATAGCTGCATCATCTCCTAGCGTCTAGAACTGCATGCTTTGTTTGATCGACGAATCACACTTGCTCTTAGCACAGCAATGTCTAAATTCCACCTACACCAGACTAGCCACAGAATCAAGAAGCACTGGTCACAGTAACAACTGACTAATCTAACTTGGCTTCAACCGGTAATACCAGATAACCGTAACATTTAATCACAATTGTAACATATCTAATAAAGGCAAGATTTCATCATTTGCAAAATAATTAGTAGCTACAATGTATTTGTCACACTAATGGACTTACAAGTAATTCAATGTTTAAGCTACGCTGTTACACATCTCAAGCGGAAAACGCCAACGTAAACACACTAGCGACAGCGACACAGCCTGTCAGTTATCGATCTCCAAGTTCATTACGTATTCGCATAGATAATTACTATTACGCTGTATTACACATGGCAGACGGAAACCCCAAAGATCTAGGAAATAAAACCTACCCACGCGTAGACAGAGTCGTTAACTTGGGTATAATATATGGGTGCCGTGTTGCTATTACATTCTATGGGTGCTGTGAGCTTACTACATTCTACGGGTGCCGTGTGGTTACTACATTCTATGGAAGCCGTGTAGTTACTACATTCTACGGGTGCCGTGTAGTTACTACATTCTATGGAAGCCGTGTAGTTACTACATTCTATGGGTGCCGTGTGGTTACTACATTCTATGGAAGCCGTGTAGTTACTACATTCTACGGGTGCCGTGTAGTTACTACATTCTATGGAAGCCGTGTAGTTACTACATTCTATGGGTGCCGTGTGGTTACTACATTCTATGGGTGCCGTGTAGTTACTACATTCTATTGGTGGCGTGTAGTTACTACATTCTATGGGTGGCGTGTAGTTACTACATTCTATGGGTGCCGTGTAGTTACTACATTCTATGGAAGCCGTGTAGTTACTACATTCTATGGAAGCCGTGTAGTTACTACATTCTATGGGTGCCGTGTAGTTACTACATTCTATGGAAGCCGTGTGGTTACTACATTCTATGGGTGCCGTGTGGTTACTACATTCTATGGAAGCCGTGTAGTTACTACATTCTACGGGTGCCGTGTAGTTACTACATTCTATGGAAGCCGTGTAGTTACTACATTCTATGGGTGCCGTGTGGTTAATACATTCTATGGGTGCCGTGCGGTTACTACATTCTATGGGTGGCGTGTAGTTACTACATTCTATGGGTGGCGTGTAGTTACTACTTTCTATGGGTGCTGTGTAGTTACTACATTCTATGGTTGCCGTGTAGTTACTACATTCTATGGGTGGCGTGTAGTTACTACATTCTATGGTTGCCGTGTAGTTACTACATTCTATGGGTGGCGTGTAGTTACTACATTCTATGGGTGGCGTGTAGTTACTACATTCTATGGGTGGCGTGTAGTTACTACATTCTATGGGTGGCGTGTAGTTACTATATTCTACGGGTGCCGTGTGGTTACTACATTCTATGAGTGCCGTGTGGTTACTACATTCTATGGGTGGCGTGTAGTTACTACATTCTATGGGTGGCGTGTAGTTACTACATTCTATGGGTGGCGTGTAGTTACTACATTCTATGTGTGCCGTGTAGTTACTACATTCTATGGAAGCCGTGTAGTTACTACATTCTATGGAAGCCGTGTAGTTACTACATTCTATGGGTGTCGTGTAGTTACTACATTCTATGGAAGCCGTGTGGTTACTACATTCTATGGAAGCCGTGTGGTTACTACATTCTATGGGTGCCGTGTGGTTACTACATTCTATGGGTGCCGTGTGGTTACTACATTCTATGGGTGCCGTGCGGTTACTACATTCTATGGGTGGCGTGTAGTTACTACATTCTATGGGTGGCGTGTAGTTACTACATTCTATATTTGCCTTGTGGTTACTACATTCTATGTGTGCCGTGTGGTTACTACATTCTATGGGTGCCGTGTGGTTACTACATTCTATGAGTGCCATGTGGTTACTACATTCTATGGGTGGCGTGTAGTTACTACATTCTATGGGTGGCGTGTAGTTACTACATTCTATGGGTGGCGTGTAGTTACTACATTCTATGGAAGCCGTGTAGTTACTACATTCTATGGGTGCCGTGTAGTTACTACATTCTATGGGTGCCGTGCGGTTACGACATTCTGTGGGTGGCGTGTAGTTACTACATTCTATGGGTGGCGTGTAGTTATTACATTCTATGGTTGCCGTGTGGTTACTACATTCTATGTGTGCCGTGTGGTTACTACATTCTATGGGTGCCGTGTGGTTACTACATTCTATGAGTACCGTGTGGTTACTACATTCTATGAGTGCCGTGTGGTTACTACATTCTATGAGTGCCGTGTGGTTACTACATTCTATTGGTGCCGTGTGGTTACTACATTCTATGGGTGCCGTGTGGTTACTACATTCTATGGGTGCCGTGTGGTTATTATGATCTATGGGTGCCGTGTGGTTACAACATTCTTTGGGTGCCGTGTTATTATTGCATTCTTTGGGTGCCGTGTAGTTACTGAATTATGTGGATGCCGTGTGGTTACTACACTCTATGGATGATGTGTGGTTACTACATTCTATGAGTGCAGTGTGGTTACTACATTCTATGGGTGGCGTGTAGTTACTACATTCTATGGGTGGCGTGTAGTTACTACATTCTATGGTTGCCGTGTGGTTACTACATTCTATGGGTGCCATGTTGCTACAACATTCTATTTGTGCCTTCTGGTTATTACATTCTGTGGGTGCAGTGTGGTTATAACATCAAATGGGTGCCGTTTGGTTAGAATAATCTATGTTTACCTTGTGGTTACAACATTCTATGGGTGCTGTGTGGTTACAACATTCTATGGGTGCTGTGTGGTTACAACATTCTATGTGTCTGTGTGGTTACAACATTCTATGGGTGCTGTGTGGTTACAACTTTCTATTTTTCCCGTGTTGTTACAACATTACATTGGTGCTGTGTTCCTACTACAGTCTATGGGTGCCGTGTGGTTACTACATTCTCTTGGTGCCGTGTTGTTACAACATTCTATGGGTGCTGTGTGGTTACAAAATTCTATGGGTGCCGTGTTTCTACAAAATTCTATGAGTGCCGTGTGGTTAAAAAAATTCTATGGGTTCCGTGTTGCTACAACATTCTATGAGTGCCGTGTGGTTACAAAATTCTATGAGAGATTAACTAACTAACTAACTAACTAACTAACTAACTAACTGTCTGACTGACTGACTGACTGACTGACTGACTAACTAACTAACTAACTTACTCTCTCTCTCTCTCTCTCTCTCTCTCTCTCTCTCTCTCTCTCTCTCTCTCTCTCTCTCTCTCTCTCTCTCTCTCTCTCTCTCTCTCTTATTACTTCGCATTTATTCGTTGTTAATATTACTTACATCATAACGTAGAAGGTGATGAAAGATAAGAAAATAGCTAGAAAGTATGTTCAATCCACGCACAAACACACACACACACACACACATACACACACACAAACACAAACATACACAAACACACACAAACAACATACACACACGAACACACAAACAACTGCGATTGTCAGACAAAGTTGAAAGTTTATTGATAAACAGTTTAAGAAAACATTTCAAATAATCAGGAAGATATATTATGGATGTTAAATTTGAGACTACGCTAAAATGTGAAGTCAGTAACTGCTTTTTCAGTAGACAAGCTGAACTGAGATTTGATTTGTGTTTCTTCTTTATATTTGTAAACCAGGAGAGATGGTGTCACGGCTCCTGTAAACACGAGTCACTGCCCAGATCGGCTCTCCACGGACGCTAGTCAAACTTGAGGCTCTGATTTCCTCAGTGGGAACCAGTCAGCAGTTTCGCTCCCGTGTCCTTTAAGGCGTACAGGAAAATTGTGAGGACAATCTGTCCAGGTGTTTAACATGTGTTCTTTCGTTAGAAGCTTCTTCAAATACATCTACTTTTCAAGTATACCATTCTCCTGATTTGCTTTTTTGTGACTGAAATTATGTCGCATTCCTCGTAAACTAGTTGACTGTATCTGTAATCATAACAAAGCTGATTAAGTTGGGTTTATGTTATTTATGTTGTGATAATAAAAAAAAATGGTTGCATATCCTTTACAGGACATCGCTGTCAACATCAGCATCTTTCAGCTGATTGTTGATTTCTTGGCAAGATTACGCTCAGTAGTTTGCCATTGTTTCTGAGCGACCGGCTCACATACCACTAAGTTACCGACGTTATCTATTCTCGCCGCAGTCACGTTACTCACGAGAGTATACGGGATTACGGAGAAAGTCGCTAACCGCTAGGCCAGGGAGCCCGGCGTTGTCATAATACACCACACATATTTTTTTATGCAACTGTGATGACTACATCTTGCCAGTTTAGCTTACTCTCTACCAACTAACAGCCAAACTGGCTCTCTTATGTCCCTTACAGTGATTTCAGTCATGTGTTGTGTAAATGTGTTTGGTTGTGTTACATCCTACACTTGTAACATGATTTGTTACATCCTATAGCATAGAACCACATACATGCTGTTCCTTCTGACAGGAACTGTCATTATGTTAGTGTTATTCGACATTCAGAAGTGTCTAGTGTGGGAGGGGAGTGTCTAGTTGGTCGTGCGTCGAAGTACACTTGATCCTGCAGCGAGGCGCCGTCGTCATTTGGAGGCGAGGTTCGATCCCGGTCGGTAACTATTATGGCTTTCAAATGTCTAGTGCGTCTTCTAATCTCCATTTCCTTCTTCTTCTGCGAGCGCCAAATAATACTACGTATGTCTATTTATGTAATCATTACAGCATAGTTTGTATATTCCAGCCACACATTCGTCTTTTAATATCTGAAGCAAAATAATATTTTGTTCAGGAGCATTGTGTTCAGTTTTGGCTGTTCAATACCATCATCATCATCATCATCATCATCATCATCATCATCATCATCATCATCATCATCATCATCATCATCATCATTATTATCATCATCATCATCATTATGTGCCTTGCCAACTGGTGTAGGCGTTCGTGTCTTTCCACAGATCTTGGTCTTTGGTGTTCTAATCAACTCTGCTGTTGATATTAGTTAATACCACCATCTCAGTCCACCCTGCATCATTTCTCTTGGTCTGCCTCTGCCTATATCCCCCACAGATCTTTCCAGTTATCACAATATTCTCCAATGCCTCTCTTCTAATCGCCGATCCAAAGAATGCTGTTTGTATCTTTGGCCCTTAGTGAACTGCCTCTATTATATGAACCAATAGTTTATTCGCACTATCGGCATTTATTAGCACCCAGGCAAGGTCGTTGAATAACCTGTGTTATGATTCTCTTTCAAGTTATATTATATCCAGGTTGCCTTATTCTATCTCCTTTCTTTTCTAGCTATACTTTCCCCAGGTTACCTCAATCTATGCCCTATACTTTCTAGTTATACTTTCCCCAGGTTGCCTCAATCTATGCCCTATCCTTTCTAGTTATACTATCCCCAGGTTGTCTCAATCTATGCGTTATCATTTCTAGTTATACTTTCCCCAGGTTGCCTCAATCTATGCCCTATACTTTCTAGTTATACTTTCCCCAGGTTGCCTCAATCTATGCCCTATCCTTTCTAGCTATACAATTCCCAGGTTGCCTCAATCTATGCGTTATCATTTCTAGTTATACTATCCCCAGGTTGTCTCAATCTATGCCCTATACTTTCTAGTTATACTTTTCTCAGGGTGCCTCAATCTCTGCCCTATCATTTCTAGTTATACTATCCCCAGGTTGCCTCAATCTATGCCCTATCCTTTCTAGTAATACTACCCACACGTTGCAGCAATCTCTGCCCTATCCTTTCTAGTAATACTATCCACAGGTTGCCTCAATCTATGCCTTATCCTTTCTAGTTATACTATCTACAGGTTGCCTCAATCTATGCCCTATCCTTTCTAGTAATACTATCCACAGGTTGCCTCAATCTCTGCCCTATCCTTTCTAGTAATACTACCCACAGGTTGCAGCAATCTCTGCCCTATCCTTTCTAGTAATACTACCCACAGGTTGCCTCAATCTATGCCCTATCCTTTCTAGTTATGCTATTATCAGGTTGCCTAAATCTATGCCTTATCCTTTCTAGTTATACTATCCACAGGTTGCCTCAATCTATGCCCTATCCTTTCTAGTTATACTATTCACAGGTTGCCTCAATCTATGCCCTGTCCTGCTCCATCGTCGTTTCTTCACCTCTTTGTTCTCCTGTATTCTATCGAAGAACTCCACCCTGGTGATTCTATCATGTTTTATTCCTTCTATTATGCGCACGCAAAGACGCTTTCACTGATACACCAGAAAATTGTACAGTAAATGAAAAGTGGGGTCAAATTAAGGAAACTCTTTGTAAAACTGCCGTAAGGGTTTACGGCACTGTGGATCATAAGAGGCAGGACTGGTTTGCGGCCAACAGCGAGACTCTGCAGCCCTTGATTGATAAGAAGAAGAAAGCTCTCTTAAGAAACAAGGAAAGACCAACGCGTAACACTCTGAGTGAGCTAAGGCAAGCTAGGAAGGATGTGCAAAAGGCTGCCAGGCAGTGTGCAAATGATTATTGGATCAAGTTATGTGAGTCCATTCAAATCGCAAGTGATAAGGGAGACATAAGAAGCATGTATGAAGGAATAAAGAAAGCCTGTGGTCCAGTGATCAAAAGAAGTGCACCATTGAAAACCTTGACTGGAGAAGTCATCACTGATAAGAAACAGCAGATGGACAGATGGGTCGAGCACTATTTGGAGCTTTACTCAAGTGAGACCAAACTAGCGGATAATGCCCTCAACGCCATAGAGGCTCTACCAACTCTTGACCACCTGGACACACTTCCCACCATAACAGAAGTTAAGTGTGCTATAAATGAACTTGCATCTGGCAAGGCTCCAGGTAAGGATGGGATTCCAATAGAGGTTATCAGGAGTGGGCAAGACACACTCACTATACAGATCCACCAGCTAATAGAGCTATGCTGGCGTGAAGGACAAGTCCCACAGGATTTCAAAGATTCAAGCATCATAACACTGTACAAGAACAAGGGCGATCGGAGCGACTGCAACAACTATAGGGGTATCTCACTTCTGTGTATTGTTGGAAAAGTATTTGCCAGAATTGTTCTGCGCAGACTTCAAGTCCTAGGAGATCAAGTCTACCCCGAATCACAGTGTGGCTTTCGACAGAACCGGTCGACCACTGATATGATATTCTCATTGCGACAAATGCAAGAAAAATGCCGTGAACAGAATCAACCACTGTTTATTGCCTTCATCGACCTCACAAAGGCATTTGATTTGGTCAGTCGTGAGGGTTTGTTCAAGGCACTAAAGAAGATTGGCTGCCCACCAACTCTTCTGTCCATTGTGGAATCGTTCCACACAGGCATGAAGGGTATAATCAAGTTTGATGGTGCAACTTCTGAAGAATTTGAAATCAAGAGTGGAGTTAAGCAAGGTTGTGTACTAGCTCCCACCCTCTTTGGAATATACTTTTCACTTCTACTGAAATATGCATTTCGTGATCAGGATGGTGGTATATACATTCACTCACGCTCAGATGGCGGCCTCTACAATGCTCAGAGATTGAAGGCCAAGACCAAAATTAGGAGGGTACTGATCAGAGAGTTGCTTTTTGCAGATGATGCTGCAGTTACGACCCACTCTGAGGAAGAATTGCAATGTCTACTATCTGCATTCTCCAATGCTTGTTCTGAATTTGGTTTAACAATTAGCAAAAAGAAGACACAGATTATGTCACAAGGTGCACATGGGGTACCATCAATCTTTATTGACGACGCCGAACTAGAGATAGTAGACCATTTTACATATCTAGGATCAGTGGTAAATAGCAAATTATCCCTAGATCAGGAAATCAACATCCGGATTGGTAAGGCAGCAACAACAATGAACAGGTTAAGAAAAAGAGTCTGGGAGAACAGGAAGCTTACTGCCAAAACAAAAGTCCTTGTCTATCAAGCCTGTGTCCTTAGTACTCTTCTCTATGGCAGTGAAACCTGGACAACTTACTCACACCAAGAGAACAATTTAAACAGCTTTCATATGCGGTGTCTGCGAAGAATTCTTGGTATTAAGTGGCAAGACAAAATCACAAATACTGAAGTATTGGAAAGATCAGGTTGTGTGACAGTTTATTCCATGCTCAGTCTTCGTAGACTTAGATGGATAGGACATCTTAGGAGGATGGATGATGGTAGAATACCAAAGGATATCTTTTTTGGTGAATTACAGATGGGTAAGAGATCTCAGGGTCGGCCTCTACTACGATACAAAGATGTGTGTAAGCGGGACATGATTGATACAGGCATTGATAATGCACATTGGGAGCAAGTCGCAGATGAACGTGTTGCATGGAGGGCAAATATCAGAAATGGAATAAAGTCAAAGGAGAAAATTATTGCAGAAAAGTCACACACCAAGCGTTTGAGACGTAAGATGGTGCATGATGGTGGAAATGACCACGTGTTCACATGCACCCACTGTGAACGGACATTTACAGCGCAAATTGGCCTTATCAGTCACACTCGCTACCGCCATAGTTAAAAGTTATTATCCCTTTTTAAAGCACAAACTATCGTCTGTCAAGACGGCAAGGTGCCAATGGTATGCGCACGCACCAGCTAGTGAATGTTTGTAGATGATTTGTGATCACGTTTGTTGTTTTCCGTGTTTCTGATCCATACAATAGTTCTGTTTAACGTTAGAATTAAATATTTGGTGGTAAGTTTAATTTCCCTGGACTAGTTGTCACTTGACTGGTTGACACAAATGTCAAATTATGGGACATTCACAAGTCAGATGTTTGTATGTCATTTAACACACAGTTGTCAAATTATGGGGATATTAAAAAGTCAATTATTTGCATGTCATATAATTACTGCACACAAGTGACAACTTACGAGACCATTCTAAAGTCAGATGTTTACATGTCATTTAGTTTCTGCACACAAATGTCAAATTTCTAGGGACTCTTTCGTCTTTAAAAGTCAAATTCCCCGATTCATAATTCATCTTTCCCCCTATAGTAAATTTCCCCCCACAATTCAGAATCCCTTGCGGTGGATTAAATATTAGGTTTTGATACAGTAAAATAAATAACTATCAATGACTTCCTACAAGATTGGATGCTTGGGAAGTCTATGCCGCCAGTCCTACTCCTGGCAAAGTCCATGGCCACTGACGCCTGTGTTTTGTTCAGCCTCCTGACAGGGGCGATCGATGGGGCACTTACAGTTGTACCTGATGTCGTTCGAGAGACGCGATGAGCAGTTGGACTGTGACCCCAGGCATGTTGGCTGGTGACAAATGAATAGGTGCGTTGTTGCATACAGTTCACATTAATGGGCTATATTTGGTGCGTTTTTGCAGTAAGTTCACATTAATGGGCTATATTTGATGCGTTATTGCAATACGTTCATCTGGAGTGTGAATTCAAGAATAAACATTATTGCAATATGCTCACGCAGAATGTGAATTCAAGAATAAACATTGCAATACGCTCACAGAGAAAGTGAATTCAAGAATAAACATTATTACACTCCCGACATCCGCACACGTGCTCAGTCCTGATAAGGAACATCTGGTCACCATTGCTACAAGGTACAGTAGCGCAGTGGTAAGTACTGTTACCTGCCGACGTGACAGTCTGGGTTTCAAATCTACATTAATGCAGATGTTGTCACGTGACCTGGACATCCAGGTCGACCCAGCCTAAATTGTGTACCTTGAAATATTCGGGGAAATAAAGGCGACTGGCGGGATGCTGTCTACGTCATCGGTTAGTGTCGGTCAATACAAACATAGGTGGCCGGTGTAATGCTGTCCACGTCATCGATTAGTGTGGGTCTATACCAATATACGTCTATCACCATATGCCCATTTAGTGTCAGTCAGTCTATACAAATATACATCTAGCACCATATGCCTTTTATTGTCAGTCTATACAAATATACGTCTATCACCATATGCCCATTTATTGTCAGTCTATACAAATATACGTCTATCACCATATGCCCATTTATTGTCAGTCAGTCTATACAAATATACTTCTAGCACCATATGCCCATTTAGTGTCAGTCAGTCTATACAAATATGCATCTAGCACCATGTGCCCATTTAGTGTCAGTCTATACAAATATACGTCTAGCACCATATGCCCATTTAGTGTCAGTCAGTCTATACAAATATACGTCTAGCACGATATGCCCATTTAGTGTCAGTCAGTCTATACAAATATACGTCTAGCACCATATGCCCATTTAGTGTCAGTCTATACAAATATACGTCTAGCACAATATGCCCATTTAGTGTCAGTCTATACAAATATACGTCTAGCACAATATGCCCATTTAGTGTCAGTCTATACAAATATACGTCTAGCACAATATGCCCATTTAGTGTTAGTCAGTCTATACAAATATACTTCTAGCACAATATGCCCATTTAGTGTCAGTCTATACAAATATACGTCTAGCACCATATGCCCATTTAGTGTCAGTCAGTCTATACAAATATACGTCTAGCACCATATGCCCATTTAGTGTCAGTCAGCCTATACAAATATACGTCTAGCACCATATGCCCATTTAGTGTCAGTCAGTCTATACAAATATACGTCTAGCACCATATGCCCATTTAGTGTCAGTCAGTCTATACAAATATACGTCTAGCACCATATGCCCATTTAGTGTCAGTCTTTACAAATATACATCTAGCACCATATGCCCATTTAGTGGCAGTCAGTCTATACAAATATACATCTAGCACCATGTGCCCATTTAGTGTCAGTCTATACAAATATACATCTAGCACCATATGCCCATTTAGTGTCAGTCTATACAAATATACGTCTAGCACAATATGCCCATTTAGTGTCAGTCTATACAAATATACATCTAGCACCATATGCCCATTTAGTGTCAGTCAGTCTATACAAATATGCATCTAGCACCATATGCCCATTTAGTGTCAGTCAGTCTATACAAATATACGTCTAGCACCATATGCCCATTTAGTGTCAGTCTATACAAATATACGTCTAGCACCATGCGCCCATTTAGTGTCAGTCAGTCTATACAAATATGCATCTAGCACCATATGCCCATTTAGTGTCAGTCTATACAAATATAAATCTAGCACCATGTGCCCATTTAGTGTCAGTCTATACAAATATACGTCTAGCACCATATGCCAATTTAGTGTCAGTCTATACAAATATACGTCTAGCACAATATGCCCATTTAGTGTCAGTCTATACAAATATACATCTAGCACCATATGCCCATTTAGTGTCAGTCAGTCTATACAAATATGCATCTAGCACCATATGCCCATTTAGTGTCAGTCAGTCTATACAAATATACGTCTAGCACCATATGCCCATTTAGTGTCAGTCTATACAAATATACGTCTAGCACCATGCGCCCATTTAGTGTCAGTCAGTCTATACAAATATGCATCTAGCACCATATGCCCATTTAGTGTCAGTCTATACAAATATAAATCTAGCACCATGTGCCCATTTAGTGTCAGTCTATACAAATATACGTCTAGCACCATATGCCAATTTAGTGTCAGTCTATACAAATATACGTCTAGCACCATATGCCCATTTAGTGTCAGTCTATACAAATATAAATCTAGCACCATATGCCCATTAAGTACCAGCAGCTGAAGTCATGCATGAAGTGTTGTGCAGGGGCATGATATGTCGATCCAGTTGGCACTGTGCTTTGTATTGGTGGTGATGATGATGATAATGATGATGATGATGATGATGATGATGATGATGATGATGATGATGATGATGATGATAATGATGATGATGATGATGATGTGGTGATGATGATGATGATGATGATGCGATGATGATGATGATGATGATGATAATGATGATGATGATGATGATGATGTGATGATGATGATGATGATGATGATGATGATGATGATGATGATGATGATGATGATGATGATGATGATGATGATGATGATGATGATGATGTGCTTGAAGGTTGCAGAAAGGTTGACAATTGAGGTGAAGTTGGTCAAGAACCGACATCACATCACTCGGGACATTCTGATATGTGCCCCGTCCTCATCTTCAACATCCAGTAGTACATTTACATTTGTCTGCCTTAATATAAAATTTCATATCTCACTAACCAGCTAAGAGAAAATGATGAGATTTAGCATATAACCTTATCATGATGTCCACCCAACAAAAAAAATTTTGTTCAGGAAATTGTACAGCAGATTTCAAAGTTTGTTTATATGCGGTATACAATTTACGGGACAGAGATGAAGTGCACAATATTAGAAGTATTACATCTTCACGAGGAAACATGAGCGTTCAATAGTACATTTTTACGTTGTTTACGGGATTGGCCTTACGAAAAGAGCCTTGAGAAGTGAAACGGCGAGTATCTTCAGAGGTGTGTCATTAATGTGGGTCTTTTCATATAATTCTTCACGTTTAGAAAGTACAAGGGAGGTAGAAATATCATTTGCGAGCAACCGCATTTAGGAGCCATGAGAAGCAGATACCTACGTGAAATAAGGGAAATGAGCAAATAAAATTATGACACAGTGTATTTGGATGAAACCTGGATCAATGCGCACCACACAAGTGAAAAGGAATGGCAATCAGTAGACGGAAAGATATGTGCCCAGTAGTAAAGGACAGCGTTTCGTTATAGCACATGCTGATAGTACTCAAAATGGTTTACTACAGAATGCTGGACTCGTGTTCGTATCAAAGCATACAGACAATGGGGATTATCATAATGAGATGAATGGCAATGTATTTAGCGATTGGCTCGAGAATACAGTGCTTCTATCCCTAGATAGACCGTCTTGTCTAGTTAGTTAGTTAGTTAGTTATCAGTTGGGGTATCTTCGTTGCACTCCGGACATGTCCATAGGTGCTCAGATCCTCCCCCCAGCATATGCATCAGCGTCCGGTGGCTAATAGTGCCAGTTCTGTGTTGGTTGACGAGGCGCTTTGTTTTCCCGATGTACCTCTCGCGTCTGGCTGTGCCGATTCTTACTCCCAGGTCTTTCATCCTGGAGAGCGATGTGGAATCACTGGCGTCAAAATCCTCTGTTCTCGCCATATCTTTAAGGGCGTTAATAACATCCGCACGATCCATGGGCTGGCCATCTACAGGGGGTGCAGAGCCAGCCAATTTATCAGCTCGTTCATTTCCCTCGACTCCCGCATGTCCCGGGACGAAGATGAAGGTGACTTTGCGGACAACAGACTTCCGCAGCGACTCAGTCCACTGTCTACGTACAGATCCAGCTTCGACCTTCTGAATCATGCTCATTGAATCACTTAGTACACACACGTTGGTATAATGCTGTGATTCCAGCCATATGAAAGCCTGTGTAACTGCCATCACCTCCATCGTCATGCTGCTCGTGGTCATAGAGTGGGCACCACTGGATTCTTGAACGGTTCGGCCCGCTGAACGGGCTGTAAATGCCCACGCACTTCTCTGCTGCTTTACAACAGATCCATCTGTATAGATGAGCACTTCGGGGCTATCTGAGTGATCATAGATGAGCGCGTTAACCTCTGCATTGACAGCGGCAGGGTTCTGCTCTCTGCACCGTCTGTCGAGTGTGATAATGCAGGAGAAGGTACACTTAAAAGCTGGAGGCACCGGCACCCATTCCTTGCCGGGGTTGATACTGGTAAGACTGCAGACCTGTCCGACGACATCTTCCGCCCGACCCATCCATGATTTGCCCCTCTTTAGCCTGTCACCCTTTTCTCTGAATACAGCGTCATGCAGAGGGTGCTGCTCATCTGCACTTATTTTTAAGTATGCACGAGCTCTCCAGATCTTGATCCTGTGTTCCATTGTCGGGAAGTCAAGGAGGTATCACATTGCTGCACAGCTGGTGTCTCTCGTGCAGCCCAAAATGATGCGCATGGCTTCGTTTTGTACCTTTTCAAGTCATCCAATCTGTGTAGGGCTGACAGTGAGGATGGCCAGGGCATACTCGATGCGTGAAAGCACAAGTCCTTGGAACAGAAGTAATAGCAGTCTTTGCTCGATATTGGCAGTCGCCATGACTCTCATTGCTGCCAAACCTTTTCGAGCCTTCGTTATGACATAATCGACATGATCTCTGAAGGACAGGCTACGATCAAGCCTCACGCCAAGATATGTCATTGACTGGGTTCTACTCAGAATGCTCCCATCCATTCTTACTGCCGGCAGGTCTGTTTTCACAATATGGTTGTTTAGCGAGAACCATGTAACCGTTGCCTTTGCAGGGTTGACAAGGGCATCGGCATCAGCACACCATGAGGAAATTCGATCTAGTTCGCCTTGCATATAGTTGGCAACCGCCTGTCTATCTCGACCCTGTCGATACACGAGGATGTCGTCAACGAATGATAGAGTCCTACCCCTCCCATCCAACTGTTGTTCAGTGATCGGCACCGTATACACGTTGAATAGTACAGGTGACAGTGGTGAACCCTGCGGCAAGCCTGGACATATCGTTATCGGCTCAGAAGACCAACTCCCGCATCTTAGCACCACCTTCCTTTGGAGTAGAACTGCAGCTATCCATCGTACAAGGTGAGGGTGCACTTTCAGTCTGAGGAGGGTTTGCATCAAGTGCTCGAAAGATACTCTGTTATATGCGTCCTCTAAGTCTATGGCGGCCGCACATGTCTCTTCTCTGGCCTGAAATCCTTCGTAAACATCTTGAGCAAAGACCGCCGCATTCAGCCATGACTCTTTGTTGCGTCTGTATCCTCCAAGTGTGGGCGGGAAGCAGCCGAGCTGTTCCAAGTCCCAAGCAAGTCTGTGTGCTACAATTTTCTCCAGTAGCTTGCCAACAGTATTCTGCATCGTAATGATTCTGTAGCCGCTTATCTTGGAGTGGTCTTTGTTCGGTTTTGGCAGCGGCAGCAAGTAGCTGTGTAGCCATTCTTCTTTGACCTGACCCCTCTGGATACTGGTGTTGAATTCTCTGGCCAGTTCTTCCATGTCATCATCTGATATCACCATTAGGTCACCATATCGGATGCCGTCTGGGCCTGGGGCGGTGTTAGGTGATTTCTTGAGCATCGCACGCAATATGTCAACTGTGATTGTCCATTCTTGTCTAATTATGGACAATGCATCGTATCAAATTGTAGTTGCCCAAGAAGACAAAATACCTACGGCATTGATGCATCACAAGGCAGACGTGGTTGCGGCCTTGTGGGAGCACGTGTACACCTCGGAGGAGCAAATGTATCACCATAGTCTGGCAAGAATGAGGCAGTGAGGAGTACGAGGGGATCTGGTCGAGGCTCGACGCTCAGAGGAAAGGCGAGACGGACATATAATCAGGTTGCTACTGGAATTATTGGTGTTGGAACTCTTCGCTGGCTGCTGAGGATTGGGACGGAGCGCTTATGGGAATGACCCGTATGCTGTGATGTCGGTTTCTGAATCAATCAATCAATCTATTCAAATTGTCTGAAGTCAAGATACTAACTCAGACCACGCTATTAAAAATTGATAAAAGTTGCTGGAAAAAATGTGAGGACCATGTGTTGAAAGAGGAAGATGACTATTGGAGAAAGGATGGATTGAATTTTATGCAACCAATAGCAGTCATCAACCTACTGGAATCTTCCGACACCGATTAAGGTCTGGGCAGATCGCAGACCTTAATTCACATGCACACCTACTGGGATAATTTGCTCCACATATTCAGAAGAATTACAGGCCCTAAACATTACAGCATCGGCATAAACAATACATTTTGTTAATGGCAACGGTTTGTATTCCACAGTGATGTATTTTCAATTCCGTAAGCCCTCAAAGGACAAAAATCAATATATACAAGATTGCTGTACCAGAATAGAGCAATATCATAAGGCTGGAAGAGATTATGAAATGTTCAAAGAAATGAAGTTATTGACAAGAAATGTTCAACCTCAATTGAATGTTCTCTGTGACAAGATGGGAAATACCTTAACAGAATCTAGACAAATTCTAGAAAGATGGCAGGAGTACTGCAATGGAATGTATGATATGAGTGACAGTGAGGATATGAATGAGATACATGAGCCAATGACAGCAGAGACAGAACCTGAACCCTCATTAGATGAAATTGCTTGGGCTATAAGGAACCTGAAGAATGGTAAATCACCTGGATGTGATGAGATACCAGCAGAACTAATTAAAGCAGGAGGAGAAGAAAGCATACACATATATCATGCATTATGTAAAAAGATTTGGAAATATGGTATATGGCCAAAAGATTGGAAGAGAACTATCTTCATTCCAATACCAAAAAAGGGCAACCTGAAATTATGCACCAACTTATAGAACTGTTGCCCTGATAAGTCATGCAAGTAAAATTCTACTAAAAGTCATAATGCGAAGACTTAGTAAGAAAATAGAAGAAGAGATTAACGTAGTTCAAGCTGGATTTAGACAAGGAAGAGGAACAAGAGATCACATATTCAACATGCGTTTAATAATAGAGAAGTGCAGAGAATTTAATGTAAACCTATTCTCATGTTTTGTGGATTATTCAAAGGCATTTGACTGTGTACAGCATCAGAAACTTTGGGAAATCATGAGGAATATGGGCTTTCCTTCACATGTAGTACATCTCATAAAAATGCTATATCTAGACCAACAAGCAGCAGTTAGAATAGATGGCGAGACATCAGATTGGTTTGACATCAAGCAAGGAGTCCGTCAGGGCTGCGTGCTGTCACCCTATTTGTTTAACCTGTATGCCGAAAATATAATGAGAAATGTAAGAGATGATATAAACAGGGAGCCATATGATGCCCTAAATATCGGCGGTCATGACATACCAGAGATTCGATATGCTGATGATACAGTATTACTATCCACAACACAGAATGGCATAGAAAACCTAATAGCCTCAACACAATTGAATAGTGAAAATCACAACTTATATCTTAACATAGCAAAAACTAAGATAATGCATACAGATAAAACTACTATGGAGAAAGAAATATACATTAATGGGAGAAAATTGGAGGTGGTGGAAAATTTTGAATATCTTGGGTCATTGATTACGAATAATGGTGACACAATGAAAGAAATTAAACGGCGACTATCCATTGCTCTTCAAAGACTAAAACAGATGAATAAATTATGGTGTGGGACAGACAGAACTACAAAAATTAGATTTTTAAGAGCATGCATCTTTCCCATTGCAACATACGCCTGTGAGACATGGACACTTACTAAACAAGCTGAACAGCGCATACATGCCTTTGAATATAAATGTTATAGACGAGTTCTAAGAATATCTTGGGAAAAGAAAAGAACAAATGCATCCATACTTCAAGAGTTGAATATTGAGGAGGGATGGCTATTAAAGACGATAAAACAAAGAAAATTGAAGTATTTTGGTCACTTGAAACGTCACGACAGTTTGGAGAGAACAATAATGGAAGGGTATATGCCTGGGAAGAGAGGAAGAGGAAGGCCAAAGAGAAGATGGGTGCAGGATGTGGCGGATGATCTCCAGATGGGTGTATCAGACGCGGGACATCTTGCTTGTGATCGAGAAGTTTTCCGGAAGGTTGTTATGGGAGCGAGGTTCTGCAAAGGACATGCTACCGAATGAATGAATGAATGAAGTCCTCAACAGTGACAAACAGCTGACATTTAAAAAACAAAAAGCTCTAGACGCACTGATTACCAAGCGAAGAGTAATATTGCGGTGGGAACTGACATATTGTGGCATAACGAGAAACGTGAGAAGAAGCACGTTGTCAAATGAGGGGAAACCACACGAACATACGAATCATTCTATAAACTTCAATGAAAAGAGGAACAACATCTTGATCGTTAAGAAGGAAGCCCACTACAGAGACATTCACAGCTATATTCGTCGTGCAAAACAGGTAATCATGTTCCGTCTCAGCAGAGTAGACATTGCACCCACTCCCTTACGAATCTGGATACGCCTTGTGTTTGTCATCCGAACTGACGGGGGCATCGGCATTACTGTAAAACAAGTTTGTTAGCGAGAAATCACTAGTTGCCATGTCGCCGCCTTCCATGATTTAAGTTGCTTTTGTACCTATCAAAGGTATGAAAAATGTCATTACGATACAACAGACAGTTTTCACAATAATTTATCATGGATGAAGGCATTCTTTTCGGGACAGACTATAGTGGCAATCTGATTATGTGTCCGTCTGGCCTTGCCTTGGAGAACTGAGTTAATGGCAGATCCCCCTGGCCACTCCCTGCTACACAATTGTCTCCCGGCAACTCTCATCTCATCTCATCTCATCATGTTCCTCTTGTACCTTGCGGTGTCGAGGTGAAGTATAAACAGCGGGAGAGTGCCCGCTTATGGGCTTCATGTATCGAGATTCCCATAGACTCTGTTATTCCCTGCGTCCATCGTTAACGTGGTCGACCTCTTCCTCTGCTTCCATCTGGTTAGTACATCATTGCCTGTTGTGGTATATATTTCAATGGGAAATGTTGAAGAATTCAATCAGTTTAGCTGCAGAAAAAACTATTCCAAAATTAAAGAAAGTGGGTCGTCAGACATGGATGACTGAAGAAATAAATTTTGCACCTAATGGAAACAAGAAGACAGAACAAAAATAATCCAGCCAAATACAAAGAAATTCACAGAAAAGTCAGATCATTATGTAAGGAGGCAAAAGAAGCATGGCTCGAGAAAAAATGCTTAGAAATTGAAAAACAACACAACAGTAAAAATACCAAACTTATGCACAAAAGAATTCAGGAGCTTACTAATCAAAGAACACATACATCAGCAGGCTGCCTAAAGACAACATATGGAAAATCATAATAGAAAAAGATCATATTTTACATTTATGTTAAGATTATGTGAAAAACCTTTATCATGATAACAGAAAAGAACAGTATGATATTCAAAATAATAATGTAGGACCATCAATTTTGAAGATGGAGGTTCATAATGCTCTTAATCATATGAAATCTGGCAAGGCCCCCGGTTCAGACAGCATCACAACAGAAATGATTAATGCTTTAGAAGAATACGGAATAGATAAAGTTACCAGACTCCTGTATACCATATATGATACTGGAGATAAATCTCATGAATTATGTAATTCTGTATTTATTGCAATCTCAAAGAAATCAGGAGCCTTGGAATGTGGTCAACATCAAACAATTAGTATAATGAGTCACATTACGAAGAGTTTGTTAAGAATTATCATGCAAAGAGTTAGGAAGAAAATACAACCTGAAATAGGAGAGGCACAATGTGGGTTTGTGGAAGGCAAGGGTACAGTAAATGCTGCGTGCATACTGAGAACAGTAATTGAACGTTCTATAGAAGTAAACAAAGATCTACACCTCTGCTTTGTTGACTACACAAAGACTTTCGATAAAGTGAGACATGTCGACATGATAAGGATGCTTGAAGATCTACAAATTGATGGAAAAGACCTTAGACTTGTAAAAAACATATATTGGAAACAACAAGCTGTCATAAGAATTGATAATGAAGTAGGTCAATATCAGCCTATTAATAGATGTGTGAGACAGGGGTCTTCAGATCTCTTTTCTCTGTACAGTGAAAATATTTTCAGAAATATAGAAGATATGGAAGGAATCAACATTGGGGGACGACACATCAATAACATTAGATAAGCAGATGATACAGTCTTGATTGCAAACAATGAACAGGACCTGCAAAATTTAGTAAATACGGTTGTTGCACACAGTGAACAACTAAGGTTGGAAATTAATTGTAAGAAGACACAGATTATGGTCGTCACTAAGAAGGAAGAAATACCACAATGTAATATACAAGTAAATGGGCATATTCTTAAACAAGTGAATCGGTACAGCTATCTCGAAACAGTTATAACATCTGATGGGAGATGCCTCGATGAGATTAGAACAAGAATTGCCAAGGCGAAGGCAGCTTTTTGCAGGATGAAAAACACACTGACCAATAAAAAGATATCAACTGAAACGAGAAAAAGAGTGTTGAAGTGCTGCATAGAACCTGTGCTTTTATATGGATGTGAAGCGTGGACAATGAGCAGACAAGCTGAAAAACATCTGATGGGTGTGGAAAATGAGTTTCTGAGGAAAATGCAGAGAATACTATGGACAGACAGAAAAACCAATGAACAAGTCATACAAGAAACACATGAAGATCGTAAACTGATCAGAGACATTAGACGTAGACAGTCAAATTTTTTGGGCATGTTATGAGAAGAAATTAATTGGAGAACTTGGTGACAACTGGCAAGATCGAAGGGAGAAGACCAAAGGGAAGACCAAAAAGTAAATACCTGGATGGCTTGACCACATGACATGGTCGGGACAGAAACACGGAGCTGATTCACGACTCTGGTGATCGAGTCAGATGGCAAAACATGACTGCCCACGCTTATCGGCATGGCACACGATGGATGGATGTGGTATACTGTTAGCTGGTAACTTACTTGCATGGCCAAACCATTTGACTTCCTGCCTTCTAATAAAATCTAGCCTAGCTATAACTCTTACTTTAGTTCTGATTTCTTCATTCTGATCTTATCTCTTCTTTATACATGTAGTGCGGATGCTCCCTATCTTTGTTTTTTTATTGAATGAAGCCATAACAGATGAACATATAGGAGGAAAGCTCAAAAGTACCATGTGGCTGTTGCAAACGTAATGGTAGTTGTACGGATAATCGGCGTCCGCGTCCCGGTTCATAGTCCGTTGCTTGAGTAGGAGTGGAGTGGAGTCGCTGCAGCCACAGTTGAAGGAGACCAAGTTGTAAGGGAAGGTCGGTCCAGACATAACCAACGCCTGTAGGAAGAGGGCAGACGATATTGGATTGTTATGTTCGTCATTATATAACACATATCGTAATATACATACTACCTGTTGATCGTAGAAACTCCGACGCGGAGCGACTACGGCAGGGGGCTTCCAATCATCAGAATACCCCTTCCCCAAGCATTTTGGACAATTCATTTCTTAATATTATCTGGAGGCGGTCCCGTCCGGGTCATGACTCCGGGCGTCTTACCCCTGCCGTGGAGACGTTATGTCGGTCACTTTAGTTATCGAAATACAACCTAGACATTTCTAGGTGGGACAATGACGACATACAAATACAGGCGGTTAGAGTTCAATCCGGTCTACCATTCGTGTTGGTGAATGTTTATGCCCGTTCGCGATTGTGGATTCCTAGAAGTAGTAGTGCTTAAGCGACATATTAGGTCAAGAAAAAAAAAATGTCATTTTCTGTGGCGATTTCAACGTTAAAGGCAGATCATGGGGAAACATTTACTCCAACGCACAGGGGGGGGGGGGGGGAGCTCGAGACTGCACTTGAAACAATTGACATGGTTTGTATCAACAGTGGCTGTGTCACAAGAACAGCAAGTCGCCCAGGTGATGTGGACAGTGCATTGATCTGGCGCTAGTTTCTCCTGCACTCACTACAGTGTGTAGATGGGGTGTCCTATGGTACCACGGCAGCGACCACTACCCTTGCAGCATATTGGTGGAGAAAGGCAGAACCAGGCAGCACAAGTAAACGGTCAAGACTTTCCAGTATGACAGTACTGGGCAAGATGTGGTGAATAAAATAAGGCGCGACAAGCTCAGAAAGTTTCAGGGCAGGATAAAATGCTGGGAGCAGCAACCTTGGGAGAATTTTGACTTGGGAAAGGCCTGGATGTTTAAGCGTAGTTCTGTAAGGAAATGGCAAAACACGAAGAAGAACAGAGTCGTCCATCCTAATCCCTGCATGCACTTAGAAAGAGAGATGCACACAAAAGTAAGCCATTTAAAAAAAATGGTTAAGGTGGTTACAAGTGAAAAATGAGCAGAGGTATGTCAAAGAGTCAATCAATCAAGCAGGTGCCGTCTCCACAATGAAGGTTGGCTGCAATGGATCTCCAACACTGTCTGTCTCTCGCCTTGACTGTACATTCTGTCAGGCTGATGTTCGTCCATCTCTTGATGTTATCTTCCCACTTGTATCGTTGTCTACCTCTTGCTCGCTTGCCCTCAACCTTGCCTTCCAGTATGGTTTTTATAAGAGTATCATGTCTTTTAACGTGGCCAAAATATTTCACTTGTCTCCTCTTTATTTCTTTCATCAACTCTCTCTTCATTCCCAGTTTTTCTAGGACCTCTGCATTTGATTGTTTTTGTTTCCATGAAATACGACCTATTCGTCTGTATATCCACATCTCCAGGGCTTCTATGCGACTTTCTAGTTGCTTGTTCAATGTCCAGGCTTCCGCGCCATACAGTAGCGTTGAATATACGTAGCATTTGACAATTCTCATTTTTAATGCGTTATTAATCTCTCTAGATGTTAATACTGATTTCATGCCGTTGAAAGCATTTTTGGCCATTCCTATTCTCTTTTTGATTTCCATTTCACTTCTGCCATCATCTGTTATTATATGTCCAAGATAAGAGAAACTTGTTACTTGTTCTAGTATCTGCCCGTTTACTGTGATGTTCATTGATGACCTTTCCTTTTCACTGCTAATTATCATAGTTTTTTTTTTTTTTTTGGATATTAATATCTAAGCCACATTCTGCATTGTGCCTGTTCACTTCTTCTACTAGGTCTTGCAATTCTTGCTCACTTTCTGCTTGTAACACGATATTGTCAGCATATCTAAGATTGTTTATGATTCTTCCATTGATGTTGTGTCCAGGCATTTCAACTTGTTAAAAAAATTATTTCTATGTATAGGTTGAAGAGGCTTTGGGACAGTACACAACCCTGCCTACTCCTCTTTTTATCTCTATAGGCGACGAATAGTTATTATCGCATCTAATAGACGCCACTTGTTCCCACTACAAGTTACTAGTAAGTCTGATGTCCTTTCCGTCTACTACTATATCTTGAAGGCACGTAATTAGTCTATAAAACAAACATATATACTTTTTTAAACCTCTATATATTTTTCAATTAACATCCTCAAACAGATAATTGCTTCTCTGGTGCCGCTGTTTTTGCGGAACCCAAATTGTTCTTCAGCTACTTCCTCATTTACCTTATGTTGAATTATTTCTTGTATGGCCTTGATTAGTATCTTAGTTATGTGGCTCATTAAGCTAGTAATTCTGTAATTATCACACCCAGTAGCTCTTGGCTTCTTCGGTAGTGTGATGAAAATAGATATTAATTTTTGTACAATTTTATTGTTGAAATTTTATTCAGCCATAATGAGGTTATTACATAAGATACATTTAATTTTCTGAAATACAGCTGTTGTTTGCATAGGGGACAGACGAATATCTCTATTAGGTTGGGTATGTAAAATGACAACGTGAGATATTTTTTCCCATTTGGTTAAGGAATTTTCCTACTTTTTATAAGTTTGGCTGAAATTTGCCTAAAAGTTTTCATATTTTGTTAACAAAATTTCCTACTTTTCATAATTTTTGGATAAAATATTTCTTCACCTGACCAAACGTTTTCATATTTGGTTAACAAAGTTTCCTACTTTTTATAAGTTTCGATGAACTTTGTCCAAACTTTCCACATTTGGTTAACAAAGTTTCCTACTTTTTATGAGTTTGTTTGAAATTTGGTCAAACTTTTCACACCTGGACAACAAAATGTCCTACTTTTCACAAGTTTGGGTGAGATATTTATAAGTATGGTTGAACTTTAGCCACAATTTTTCACATTTGGTCAACAACCTTTCCTGCTTTTTATGGATGTGTTTGACATTTGGCCAAACTTTTCATATTTGGTTAAGAAAGTTTCATACTTTTTATGAGTTTGTTTGAAATTTGGCTAAACTTTTCACAGCTGGACAACAAAATTTCCTACTTTTTACAAGTTTTGTTGAAAGTTTGTCCAAACTTTTCACATATGGTTACCAAATTTTCCAACTTTTTATGAGTTTGTTGGAAATATGGCCACTTCTCACATTTTGGTTAACAAATTTTCCTACTCTTCACAAGTTTGACTGAGATTTTATATAAGTTTGGTTGAAATTTGGCCAAAATGTTTCATTTTTGTTAACAAATGTTTCCTACTTTTCATAAGTTTGGTTGAAATGTGGCCAAAATATTGGTTAACAAATTTTCCTACTTTTTGTAAGTTTGACTGCGATTTTTATAAGTGTTGTTGAAATTTGGCCAAACTTTTCACATTCGGTTAAAAAAGTTTCTTACTTTTCATAAGTTTGGGTGAAATATTTATGTATTTGGTCTAACATTTTTCCCATTTGGCTAACAATTCTCCTACATTTTATAAGTTTAGACGAGATATTCCTCTCTTTGGCTGCTATTTTTTCCCCTGTGGTTAACATATTTTCCAACGTTTCTAAAGTTTGGCCGAGATATTTCTGTATTTGGCCGACATTTTCCCCTTTTTGCTGACAATTTTTCCTACATTTTATAAGATTAGTTTATATATTTCTCTCTTTGACTGATATTTTTTTTCACATTTGGCCATCAAATTTTCCTACATTGCCAATATTTTTCCTCTTTGACTAACAAATTTTCCTAGTTTTCATAAGTGTAGACGAGATATATCTGTATTTGGCCGACATTTTTCACATTTGGCTAACAGATTTTCCTACTTGACCTAGGTTTTTTCCCCATTGGTTAACAAAGTTTACTAATTTTCATAAGTTTGGGTGAGATATTTCTGTATTTGGTCTTTTTCCCATTTTGCTGACAATTCTTCTACTTGTTATAAGTTTTGACGAGATATTCATCTCTTTGGCCGATATTTTTTCACCTTTGGTTAACAAAGTTTCCTACTTTTCATAAGATTGAACGATGTATTTCGTTACTCGTTCAATATTTGTCCTCTTTGACTAACACATTTGTCCTACTTGGTCAATATCTTTCACATTTTATTTAACAAAGTTTCCTACTTTTCATAAGTTTATTTGAGATATTTCTGTATTTTGTCGACATTTTTCTCCTTTGGTTGACATATTTTCCCACTTGTTATAAGTCTGAACGAGATATTTCTCTCTTTGGCTGATATTTTATCACATTTGGTTAACACGTTTTCCTACTTGGCCAATATTGTTCCTGTTTGGCTAACAAATTTTCCTAGTTTTCATAAGTGTGGATGAGCTGTTTCTGTATTTGGCCGACATTTTTCATATTTGAGTAACAGATTTTCCTACTTGACCTAGGTTTTCTCCATCTGGCTAACAAAGTTTCCTACCTTTCATAAGT
>JACEFZ010020593.1:0-35000 GCA_014155875.1 Cepaea nemoralis | reverse complement strand
ATTCGATGTGCAATGAGGATGATCTGTCGACTAACTAACTATACCTGATGTTACGTTTGTCCCTTCGATGCTACCTTGTCCACTCTCAAACCCTCCCTCCCTCGGTGGGGAGAGCCCGTGCAGTCTGTGCTTGCTCCTTTATCACGTGTGGTCGTAGGATGCCAGCCTCATACCCCACCACGGCCTCTTTCGCCTCCACACGTCTTCGTTGCCGTGTGCCTTATCCGTGCTCCGTTTTCGGCGCCGCACCCTGCTAGGAAGCCGGACCTTCCTTTCTTTTGGACCCACCTCTTGGTCTCTATGCAACTGGCTGGACCACGTAGTACGCGTATCTCGTGAAAATGTGACGTAGTAGTTACTCTTGCAGAAATGTTGCCCTCAATCTGGATGCGACCTATGGTCGATTATCGCTACATTATGGAGGTTGGAATTCGGCCGACATTTGCGTGATTGACTGCACTCAGACGCACCACTCACATTCGGATGAAAGGCTCAAGAGCTGACACGAGTCGTTGTAAGTTCGTGGTCTAGGTTGAGAAATTGGTGGTACTGCAATTACCGCTTCTAACCACACTAGTTTCGAGACTCATTCCACTCTAGGTTGTGACAGTTCCATAGCCAGCACGAGGCCTTTTCGGCTGCTTCACATAGTTGCTTCTGGGCCCGAGCCCTCGCTCGTTACTTCATGCCCATTCGCTTCAGCACATCAAACACGGAGTGGAAGACCATCCCTCTCGCGCCTTCGTCGATGGCGAACAACCTGACAGTGTACCCCTCTAGCCTAAGACTTGCGACCATGTCATCGTACTTCGCTATCTTATACGCGTGCTACTCCTCAATATTGGATTCGTAGGGGACGGTCAGCTCAATCAGCGTTAGCTGCTTGGCTGACGAGGAGCTATGTACGATGTCAGGTCGCAGGCCAAACTTTCAGATCATCTCAGGGTATTTTCCACGGCCCTTTAGATCTACTGTCAGATCCCAGTTCTCGCAACGTCGAAAACGGTATCAAGCGGCAAGTCGTCAACTTTACCATTTTTCCGCCCTTCCCGGACGAAGGAAATCCCCATCGGCCTCGGTCTGTACCCATCTCTATTTGCTGTCTTCCTTGCCACGTCCACTATGGCGGCCAATTTGGTCAGGACTTTGTTATTCCGCTACGTAAATCGCCCTTGGGTCAGAGCGGTCTTACAGCCAGACAGCACGTGCTCCGCCGTCTGGACCATTTGGATTTTCTTACAGAGGGGACTGAACGGGTCGTCGGTTTTCCCCCACTTGGCCAAATTGGCACCTGATGGCAGGACATCGTCTAGGGATCGGATGACGAAACTTAGACGCTGTGGTGCTATGCGCCAGATCTCATTTCACGAAATTGATCTCTGCACTACAGCTTCCCATGACATCCACTGCGCCTGTTGCGCTTGTTGGGCAGCCTTGTGGACTCATTCGTCATCTTCCCCCTTGCGGGTCTCCTTGACCACCAGGTCCCTGCGTTCCTTGTCCGTCGCCTTCGACCACATCAGATCATTCACTTGGAAATCGAACCCTTGCTTGCGAAGCTGAGTGTGGCCCATTACCTCCTTCAGTTGGAATGTAGTCTGGGCTTCCTCGACTGCGCTGACGACTTTCAACTTCCTTCCCGTTTTCAAGGCGGGAACCGAAGCACTGACCGTTATGAGGTACTTCAAGCCACTTGCTCATGTACTTGCTTACCTTGCCCTTCATGTCGCTCACTGCGGTCACGCCAATATCGTATATCAGCATCGGCCACAGGAGTTTCGGAATGAGCATAAATTGGAGGATCCAGATTTTTAACTTGCCTATCAGCCTGGTTTTGAGATGGTATACAGGCCGTTCGTCAGCAATACTTGTATCTCTACCACCGCGTTCCTGTCCGTCGGGGTTGAGTCGTACACACGACCGAGACTTTTCACGGGTTCCGCCTACACCGTGGGAATCGCTTGTCCGGCCACTACGAACAACCTTTCCACCGCCTTGCCCTTCATGGTCGACAGGCTTCTCGATTTCTTGAAGCTCATACTGCACCAGCGAATCAGAACGTCCAATCTGAGGAGAATGCTAGAACATCACTCTCCTTCGGTGTCAGGATTGTCGTATCGTCCAAGAAGGCCTTCAGCGGTGGCGTGTTCTGCCCTTCGATAAGATTTGGACCGTGTGCATAGTCGGATGCCGCATCCAGTATGACCTGCATGGCCATGACAAATATTATCGGCGAAATCGTACATCCCATGGTAATATCCACTTGCAGGTCGATCCATCTGGTCGTGAACGTTTTGGTCAAGAACCAAAGAGAGAAGCCGGAGAAGTACTGCGCAAGCATTTCTGTGATGTTCTCGGGCACGTGATAAGCTTTGAGTGCATGCCACAACAACTGGTGTGGCACTGACCCATAGGCGCTCGCTAGGTCCAACCATGTCACGTGGAGTTCCTCCTTCTTCGTCTACGCTCTCTGGATAGTATCCCAGATCATTGTACTGTGTTCGAGACAACCGGGGACTCCGGGTAGCGCCCCCCCCCCCCTTTTTTTTTTGAATCGCCGTCTCTATGTATTTGTTCCCCATCAAGTGCTTCGTGATTCGACTGGCCATGATCGAGAAGAATATTTTACCCTCTACGTTCAGAAGAGAGATCAGCCTGAATTGGGAAATTCCGGCAGAACTTTGCTCTTTTGGAATGTAGATTCCGTTTGCCGTCTTCCACTCCTTGCTGACGTGTTTCTGCTTCCACGCGGAATTCAATATCCGGTGTAGCTTCATGAGGACATTCGGGCATCTTTTATAGATTGTATAAGGCACACTGTTGGGACCTGGTGCTTACTTGCATTTTGCCTTTTTCCTCGCTCCACATCGAAAGCCTGGCATTGAACTCCACAGTTGGTTCTGCCGGGCTTTTGAGCCCTTCGATCTCTCCGAGTGGGACGTTCCGTTGGGCATAGGAGTACGTCGTCACGAGGTGGTTCCCCAACTGCTCTTTGCTGACATCGAGGACGCCGGAACGCGGCTGCTTGAACAAGTCTCGTGCAAACTCATATGGTTACCGGAAGAACCTCTCACGTTCCTCCCGGGTTTTCCGTCTGTTCCTGCAGAACCGTGCCTGGCTTTCAGATGTTGCCACACCTGGCGCAAGCCGTCCTTGTCATGATCGGAAGCTGGTTTCCATCGTCTCCGAGCGGAATTCGTTTCTTTCCTCACCTCCTCAAGCAGTCTCTGCCGCCTGGTCTTCTGCCGCAGAGCTGCTTCCCAACCTCCTGTGGGTTGTGTGTGCGTGGATGGGAGGTGTGTGTTTGTGAATGGGGGATGTGTTGGTGGGTGGGGAGATTGTGCGTGGGTGTGGTTGTGTGTGTGTGTGTGGTTAGGGGTGTGTGGTTAAGGGATGTGTGGCTGGTGGGATGGGTGGGTGGAGGATGTGTAGTTGGGTAAAGGATGTGTAAGTCGATGATTGTATATGGGTAAGGGTGTGTGGTTAAGGGATGTTTGGTTGGGGGATGGGTGGGTAGAGGATGTGTGGGTGAGTAGAGGATATGTGGGTGGGTGAGTGTGTGTAGGTTGGGAGATGATGGGGGATGTTTGTAGGGGTGGGCTCGGGATCTGTGAGTGGGCTGGGGGAGATGGGAGATTATGTGGGTGGGTGCGGAATTTGTGTGTGGGTAGGTGCGGTATATGTGAGTTAACGGGGAGATGTAAGTGTGTGCGGGGGGATGTGTGGCCGGGGATTGTGTGTTTGGCTGGGTGGTTGGAGGTGTGTGGGTGGAGGAGGATATGTGGGTGAGTAATTGTTTTTGGGTAATGGGACGTGTAGAGGATATGTGAGTGGGTGGGGGGATGTGTGTGGGTGGGGGATGTGTGGGTTGGGGAATGTATGTGTGCCTGGGGTGTGGGTGAATGGGATGTGTGGTGGGTGAGAGGTGTGCGTGGGTGGGGAGATGTGTATGTGTAGGGATGTGGTGGTTGGTGGGGGAATGTATGTGTGTGTGGATTATGTGTGTGATTGGGTGGGGGAGTTGGAGTGAATGGGGGATGTGTGGGTGGGTGGTAGATGTGTCTCATAACATAGTAATATGCATTTTTTATGTTTACAAAATTCATGTGACAATGTTTTTTTCCTAAGCACTGTTGATGAAAGAAAGATGAGTGATTGGAAGGGCCGAATGCAAGACGGGCCTGCGTGCCCAATTTGTTACCCTTTGAAAATAGTCTGTTCGTTCGTTCGTTCGCTGCTACCAAATTGACTCAGCGAGTGGAGGTAGACAATTTCTCCGAACTTTACCAACCGCTCCTCAAGGGATATGTATTTTAGCTCGTCTTCTAAAACACGGGAAAACTTTGCGTCTAGTGACGCCCACTCTGCATTCCAAGTGGCATTAGGGAACTTGAGCTTCACCCTTCCGGAAGGTTGCTCGTGTATGTCACAGGTGGTACCGTCAAAGGTGACATCGTCATCTGTGACATTAACTTGAGGTTTATCAGTCGCAGAACATTGGGGTTCTCCCTGGAGTTCGCCCTGACTGAAATCCTCTCGTGTCTCGTCGTCCCCTTCGGGACTGCGCTGCTGAATATTAATGTTCTCTAGCATCATGTGCCGAACTCCATGGCCTAGGTGTTAACATATTTCTCCGTAATCCCGTATATTCTCGTGAGTAACGTAACCTGCGCGAGAATCGGTAGCGGTTCTCATCGCGTTGGAAACTTACGGGGTATGTGAGCCGGTCTCTCAGACAGCAATGACAAACTACTGAGCGTATTCTTGCCAAGAAATCAACAATCAGCTGAAAGATGCTAATATTGATAGCGATGTCCAGTAAAGGATATGCGAGCATCATTTAGTTTATCTCTGTCTGTCCGCGTGAACTGTGTGAAATGTGTGTGTGTCCTGTGTTTGTGTATTGTTTATACTGTGCATATTTTGTGTATTGTGTGAATTCTTTGTATTGTGTATTGTGTATATTGTATATTATGTGTATTGTGTATATTGTGTGTATTGTATATTGTGTGTATTGTATATTGTGAGTAGTAGAGGGTGCGACTTACACACGTATATTTTTGGCGGGTAATAGCGGGTAATAGCGGGTAATGGCGGCTGATAGGGTTTATGAATTAAAATATGGGGAAAATTGTCTACTCGGTAAAAAAAAATTTTGGCGGCGTGTGGGAACGGGTCTATTTTTTTTTTGACGGGTGATGGCGGGTAAGTGTCTGTGAAAGTAATTAAGGTAATTTTTAGTTGGTTCTGTACTAGAAAGAGAGGGTGTGAAGGGGAAAGTTATTTTGGTTACGTAGGGTATATTAGTATGGGTAGTGATGTATAAACAAGGGTGTGATGGGTCGTGGTTTCTACTCATGGGTTGGATATATGGTGGTTACGTATATGAATGTGTTAGTATGCGTGGTGTAGTGATGTATAATCAAGGGTGTGATGGGTCGTGGTTTCTACTCATGGGTTGGGTATATGGTGGTTACATATATGAATGTGTTCACTATGCATGGTGAGTAATGTATAATCAAGGGTGTGATGGGTCATGGTTTCTACTCATGGGTTGGGTATATGGTGGTTTCATATATGAATGTGTTCACTATGCATGGTGAGTAATGTATAAACAAGGGTGTGATGGGTCGTGGTTTCTACTCATGGGTTGGATATATGGTGGTTACGTATATGAATGTGTTAGTATGCGTGGTGTAGTGATGTATAATCAAGGGTGTGATGGGTCGTGGTTTCTACTCATGGGTTGGGTATATGGTGGTGGCGTAGACATCTCATAATGTATCTGTTCACTAGGCGTGGTGAGTAATGTATAAACTGTCAAGGGTGTGATGGGTCGTGGTTTCTACTCATGGGTTGGATATATGGTGGTGGCGTAGACATCTCATAATGTATCTGTTCACTATGCATGGTGAGTAATGTATAAACAAGGGTGTGATGGGTCGTGGTTTCTACTCATGGGTTGGGTATATGGTGGTTACGTATATGAATGTGTTAGTATGCGTGGTGTAGTGATGTATAATCAAGGGTGTGATGGGTCGTGGTTATACTCGACGAAGTAAGAGATGGTTACTATCATCTGAACAGTGTGATAGTAGTGAAAGTAAAGGGTGGTATATTCACCGATTACAAAGGAAATCTTATAAAATTATAATGGGTGTCATTTGATGGTAAGGGGTATTAGTGATCAAGTAGGAGTGATATAGGGGTGGTCATAAATGTAATAAGAGGTGTTTGCAGTTACACACTTGTCAACCAGTGGTCAAGCAATGGTCAAGTAATCAAGTAAGGAAATTTTAGGGAAAAGTGATTGTAATGATATGGTGGTGATTAAAGAGTGGTAAATTAGTGGTCAAGCAGTGGTCAAGCAATGGTCAAGTGAAGAAATTTTAGGGGAAATGTAGTCGTAACGACATGGTGATACTTAAAGTAGTGGTAAATTAGTGGTCAAGCAGTGGTCAAGCAGTGGTCAAGCGGTGGTCAAGTAAGGAAAATTTTAGGGGAAAAGTGATTGTAACGATTAAGTGATGCTTAAAGGGTGGTAAATTAGTGGTCAAGTAGTGGTCAAGTGGTGGTCAATTAGTGGTCAAGTGGTCGAGTGACCACTTAAATTGTAGAGGACGATGTGAGTAAGCTTATGGTAGTGGTTAAAGTGATCGATGACGTGGTCAAGCAGTGGTCAAGTAGTCAAGTAAGGAAATTGTAGGGGAAAGTACGTATAGTGCAATGGTGGTGGGTAAAGTGAGGAGGAATCAATAGTAGTGATAATAGTACTACCAATATTAGCGACAAGAATATTAGCTGGTACGTTGGTATTATACTATATTTTTGTGGGGTGTGTAAAAATCATACAAAGAGGGTCATACAAACACAAAGACAGCCAAGTACACACATGTACACACTTGATACATTTGTACATACATACACATAAAGACAGACAAGCACAAAGACACACCCATACTATTACTACTGTCATCACATCTATACACAAGTACACACACACACACACACACACACACACACACACACACTCACCCATACACAAGAACACTCAAAGACAAATACAAAGACTGCCAAGCACAAAGACACACCCATACTATTACTACTGTCATCAACAAATACACAAGAACACTCAAAGACAAACACAAAGACAACCATACACAGACAACCCATACCATTACTACTGTCACTATCAACAGATATACACACGTGCAGATACAGCACAGACACACTCGTACCATTACTACTGTCATCACAACTATACACACTTGATACACTTGTACATACAGACCTACAAGCACACAAAAACACACCCAAACCATTACTACTGGTACCACAACAAGTACACACCCATAAGCAATTACACACCTACTACAAACTCAAAGACAACCCATACCATTACTACTGGCAGCACAACTATACACAGACACACTTGATACACTTGATACACATGTACATACAGACCTACAAGCACACAAAAACACACCCAAACCATTACTACTGGTACCACAACAGTACAGATACACTTGTACATACGACTACAAGAATATCACATACCCCGTTTTGGTAAAGAACGCGGATGTCCGAGAAGCCCCTACGTCATCAACGCCATATGCAAAAGTCATTAAGTATGAGTCATCGGTGTGTAGGGAAACAGGCGTGAGAATAGCTTGGCTAACTGCCACATCAGCTATGTCCGTGTGCAGACCCAGTGTATAAAATAGACGGCGTCTCTTGTGAGCTCAGTACCAGTTCACGGGCTGACTTGGGTATCTACAGAGTTATTTTTTAAATCAGGCTGGTGTGAGCAGTGTTTGTGTAGTAACCAGATATTGTTCACGTAGTGACTTGGCTAGCTACAGCAGTGAAACAGGTTGGCATCTGATAAAACATTGAAACATATATTGTATACATCAGAACTCTTTGGTGTTGTAAGAAAGAAAAACAACCGAAAGTGTGTTATGTGACCAGTTTATCGATATGGCCACCAGATCTACTTTCACGTGTTCAGTGTGCGACAAAGACTTCCGTGATAACTATAAGCTCACTCGCCACATTCATACCATTGACGATACGAAAGATCAACCACACTTATGTCATATCTGTGGACAACGTTTCAAGAGAAAAGACAATCTACAAAAACACATACGAATACGTCATCACCGGCCTATGGATACAGCAGAACCAATTACTTCACCTACCTCTTCATCAGCTTCGTCTTCTACCACTTGTTCAAGAATATTATCGTCTGGTTGTATCTGACTGTTAGTTATATTGATTTCAATTGGTGGTGTCGTCTCTGCTGTGGTCAAGTAGTCAAGTAAGGAAATTGTAGGGGAAAGTACGTATAGTGCAATGGTGGTGGGTAAAGTGAGGAGGAATCAATAGTAGTGATAATAGTACTACCAATATTAGCGACAAGAATATTAGCTGGTACGTTGGTATTATACTATATTTTTGTGGGGTGTGTAAAAATCATACAAAGAGGGTCATACAAACACAAAGACAGCCAAGTACACACATGTACACACTTGATACATTTGTACATACATACACATAAAGACAGACAAGCACAAAGACACACCCATACTATTACTACTGTCATCACATCTATACACAAGTACACACACACACACACAACCGAAAGTGTGTTATGTGACCAGTTTATCGATATGGCCAGACGATAATATTCTTGAACAATTGGTAGAAGACGAAGCTGATGAAGAGGTAGGTGAAGTAATTGATTCTGCTGTATCCATAGGCCGGTGATGACGTATTCGTATGTGTTTGTTGTAGATTGTCTTTTCTCTTGAAACGTTGTCCACAGATATGACATAAGTGTGGTTGATCTTTCGTATCGTGAATGGTATGAATGTGGCGAGTGAGCTTACAGTTATCACGGAAGTCTTTGTCGCACACTGAACACGTGAAAGTAGATCTGGTGGCCATATCGATAAACTGGTCACAAGACACACTTTCGGTTGTTTTTTCTTTCTTACAACACCAAAAAGTTCTGATGTATACAATATATGTTTCAATGTTTTATCAGATGCCAACCTGTTTCACTGCTGTAGCTAGCCAAGTCACTACGTGAACAATATCTGGTTACTACACAAACACTGCTCATACCAGCCTGATTTAAAAAATAACTCTGTAGATACCCAAGTCAGCCCGTGAACTGGTACTGAGCTCACAAGAGACGCCGTCTATTTTATACACTGGGTCTGCACACGACATAGCTGATGTGGCAGTTAGCCAAGCTATTCTCACGCCTGCTTCCCTACACACCGATGACTCATACTTAATGACTTTTGCATATGGCGTTGATGACGTAGGGGCTTCTCGGACATCCGCGTTCTTTACCAAAACGGGGTATGTGATATTCTTGTAGGTCTGTATGTACAAGTGTATCTGTACTGGTTGTGGTACCAGTAGTAATGGTTTGGGTGTGTTTTTGTGTGCTTGTAGGTCTGTATGTACATGTGTATCAAGTGTATCAAATGCGTCTGTGTGTAGTTGTGCTGCCAGTAGTAATGGTATGGGTTGTCTTTGAGTTTGTAGTAGGTGTGTAATTGCTTATGGGTGTGTACTTGTTGTGGTACCAGTAGTAATGGTTTGGGTGTGTTTTTGTGTGCTTGTAGGTCTGTATGTACAAGTGTATCACGTGTGTATAGTTGTGATGAGAGTAGTAATGGTACGAGTGTGTCTGTGCTGTATCTGCACGTGTGTATATCTGTTGATAGTGACAGTAGTAATGGTATGGGTTGTCTGTGTATGGTTGTCTTTGTGTTTGTCTTTGAGTGTTCTTGTGGATTTGTTGATGACAGTAGTAATAGTATGGGTGTGTCTTTGTGCTTGGCTGTCTTTGTATTTGTCTTTGAGTGTTCTTGTGTATGGGTGAGTGTGTGTGTGTGTACTTGTGTATAGTTGTGATGACAGTAGTAATAGTATGGGTGTGTCTTTGTGCTTGTCTGTCTTTATGTGTATGTATGTACAAATGTATCAAGTGTGTACATGTGTGTACTTGGCTGTCTTTGTGTTTGTATGACCCTCTTTGTATGATTTTTACACACCCCACAAAAATATAGTATAATAACAACGTACCAGCTAATATTCTTGTCGCTAATATTGGTAGTACTATTATCACTACTATTGATTCCTCCTCACTTTACCCACCACCATTGCACTATACGTACTTTCCCCTACAATTTCCTTACTTGACTACTTGACCACTGCTTGACCACTGCTTGACCACGTCATCGATCACTTTAACCACTACCATAAGCTTAGGCACATCGTCCTCTACAATTTAAGTGGTCACTCGACCACTTGACCACTAATTGACCACCACTTAACCACTACTTGACCACTAATTTACCACCCTTTAAGCATCACCATATCGTTACAATCACTTTTCCCCTAAAATTTCCCTAAAATTTTCCTTGCTTGACCACTAATTTACCACTACTTTAAGCATCACCATGTCGCTACGACTACATTTCCCCTAAAATTTCTTCACTTGACCACTTGACCATTGCTTGACCACTGCTTGACCACTAATTTACCACTCTTTAATCACCACCATATCATTACAATCACTTTTCCCTAAAATTTCCTTACTTGATTACTTGACCATTGCTTGACCACTGGTTGACCAGTGTGTAACTGCGAACACCTCTTATTACATTTATGACCACCCCTATATCACTCCTACTTGATCACTAATACCCCTTACCATCAAATGACACCCATTATAATTTATAAGATTTCCTTTGTAATCGGTGAATATACCACCCTTTACTTTCACTACTATCACACTGTTCAGATGATAGTAACCATCTCTTACTTCGTCGAGTATAACCACGACCCATCACACCCTTGATTATACATCACTACACCACGCATACTAACACATTCATATACGTAACCACCATATACCCAACCCATGAGTAGAAACCACGACCCATCACACCCTTGTTTATACATTACTCACCATGCATAGTGAACAGATACATTATGAGATGTCTACGCCACCACCATATATCCAACCCATGAGTAGAAACCACGACCCATCACACCCTTGACAGTTTATACATTACTCACCACGCCTAGTGAACAGATACATTATGAGATGTCTACGCCACCACCATATATCCAACCCATGAGTAGAAACCACGACCCATCACACCCTTGTTTATACATTACTCACCATGCATAGTGAACACATTCATATACGTAACCACCATATACCCAACCCATGAGTACAAACCACGACCCATCACACCCTTGATTATACATCACTACCCATACTAATATACCCTACGTAACCAAAATAACTTTCCCCTTCACACCCTCTCTTTCCAGTACAGAACCAACTAAAAATTACCTTAATTACTTTCACAGACACTTACCCGCCATCACCCGTCAAAAAAATAGACCCGTTCCCACACGCCGCCAAAAATTTTCTTTACCGAGTCGACAATTTTCCCCATATTTTCCTTCATAAATCCTATCAGCCGTCATTACCCGCTATTACCCGCCAAAAATATACGTGTGTAAGTCGCACCCTCTACTACTATTGTGTGTATTGTATATTGTATGTATTGTATATTGTGTATTGTGTGTATTGTATATTGTGTATTGTGTGTATTGTATATTGTGTGTATTGTATATTGTGTGTATTGTGTATTGTGTGTATTGTATATTGTGTGTACTGTATATTGCGTATATTGTGTATTGTGTGTATTGTGTATTGTATGTATTGTGTGTATTGTGTATTGTGTGTATTGTGTATTGTGTATTGTGTATTGTGTATTGTGTATTGTGTATTGTGTATTGTGTATTGTGTGTATTGTGTGTATTGTGTATTGTGTATTGTGTATTGTGTGTATTGTGTGTATTGTGTATTGTGTATTGTGTGTATTGTGTGTATTGTGTATTGTGTGTATTGTGTGTATTGTGTATTGTGTATTGTGTATTGTGTATTGTGTATTGTGTGTATTGTGTGTATTGTGTATTGTGTATTGTGTATTGTGTGTATTGTGTATTGTGTATTGTGTGTATTGTGTGTATTGTGTATTGTGTATTGTGTATTGTGTGTATTGTGTATTGTGTGTATTGTGTGTATTGTGTATTGTGTGTATTGTGTATTGTGTGTATTGTGTGTATTGTGTGTATTGTGTATTGTGTGTATTGTGTATTGTGTATTGTGTGTATTGTGTATTGTGTGTATTGTGTATTGTGTATTGTGTGTATTGTGTATTGTGTATTGTGTATTGTGTGTATTGTGTATTGTGTATTGTGTGTATTGTGTATTGTGTGTATTGTGTGTATTGTGTATTGTGTATTGTGTGTATTGTGTGTATTGTGTATTGTGTGTATTGTATATTGTGTGTATTGTATATTGTGTATTGTGTGTATTGTATATTGTGTATTGTGTGTATTGTGTATTGTGTGTATTGTATATTGTGTATTGTGTGTATTGTGTATTGTGTGTATTGTATATTGTGTGTATTGTATATTGTGTGTATTGTGTGTAGTGTGTGTATTGTATATTGTGTGTATTGTATATTGTGTATTGTGTGTATTGTATATTGTGTATTGTGTGTATTGTATATTGCGTGTATTGTATATTGTGTGTATTGTGTATTGTATATTGTGTGTATTGTATATTGTGTGTATTGTGTATTGTATATTGTGTGTATTGTATATTGTGTGTATTGTGTATTGTATATTGTGTGTATTGTATATTGTGTGTATTGTATATTGTGTGTATTGTATATTGTGTGTATTGTATATTGTGTGTATTGTATATTGTGTGTATTGTATATTGTGTGTATTGTATATTGTGTGTATTGTATATTGTGTGTATTGTATATTGTGTGTATTGTATATTGTGTGTATTGTATATTGTGTGTATTGTGTATTGTATATTGTGTGTATTGTGTATTGTGTGTATTGTATATTGTGTGTATTGTGTATTGTGTATTGTATATTGTGTGTATTGTGTATTGTATATTGTGTGTATTGTATATTGTGTGTATTGTGTATTGTATATTGTGTGTATTGTATATTGTGTGTATTGTGTATTGTGTATTGTATATTGTGTGTATTGTACATTGTGTGTATTGTGTATTGTATATTGTGTGTATTGTGTATTGTGTATTGTATATTGTGTGTATTGTGTATTGTATATTGTGTGTATTGTGTATTGTGTATTGTATATTGTGTGTATTGTATATTGTGTGTATTGTATATTGTGTGTATTGTGTATTGTGTATTGTATATTGTGTGTATTGTATATTGTGTGTATTGTGTATTGTATATTGTGTGTATTGTATATTGTGTGTATTGTGTATTGTGTATTGTATATTGTGTGTATTGTATATTGTGTGTATTGTGTATTGTATATTGTGTGTATTGTATATTGTGTGTATTGTGTATTGTGTATTGTATATTGTGTGTATTGTATATTGTGTGTATTGTGTATTGTGTGTATTGTATATTGTGTGTATTGTGTATTGTGTATTGTATATTGTGTGTATTGTGTATTGTATATTGTGTGTATTGTATATTGTGTGTATTGTATATTGTGTGTATTGTGTATTGTGTATTGTATATTGTGTGTATTGTATATTGTGTGTATTGTATATTGTGTGTATTGTATATTGTGTGTATTGTATATTGTGTATATTGTATATTGTGTGTATTGTATATTGTGTGTATTGTATATTGTGTGTATTGTATATTGTGTGTATTGTATATTGTGTGTATTGTATATTGTGTGTATTGTATATTGTGTGTATTGTGTATTGTATATTGTGTGTATTGTGTATTGTGTGTATTGTATATTGCGTATATTGTGTATTTTATGCAGATACCAGTGATGATCACAATGACAATAACGACTTTTGTAACGATGATAGTGACGATGATGATAATGACGATGATGATGAGGATGATGTTGACGATGGTGATGGTAATTATGACTAAGACGACGTTCACCTCTTCTCCGATGTTACATTGCGACGTTGGTTGAACGGCCTGACAGAACATCCAGTGCATGGTGACGTCCCGAACTGGGGACAGATTGACAGAACTTGGTGACATTTGACATCCCGACAATATCTCTTGTTACACTTGATAATTTCGACACTAGCTTTCATTTAACATGTCTTCACTTGTCACAGCCAATACAAGTCTAACTAACGTCTCGGACATGACATGTCTTCTCTTGTCACAGCTACTACAACTCTGAAATCTATGACAGGACATGTCTTCGTCTTCACATGCACAAGCACTACAAATATAACTGACATCACTGACATGTCATGTCTTCACTTGTCACAGCATCAGTGCACCAGAAGATTTAGCGCAAGCACATTAAACTCGCCTGCCAAGCAGGCCGACACAGGCAAGCTAGTGAACATACAATCGCAGCCAATCATAGACAGCCATTAAAAGTTGGGCTTGAGTGCAACATCCTGTACAATGATGTGTTTTGTACCTGTGTTGTAGCTTGTCTGTCTTTGTCATGGTTGTGTGTAAGTGTCAGTCTGTGTGTGTGTGTGTGTGTGTGTGTGTGTGTGTATGTGTGTGTGTGTGAGAGAGAGAGGAGAGAGAGAGTGAGAGAGAGAAAGACAGAGAGAGAGAGAGAGAGAGAGAGAGAGAGAGAGAGAGAGAGAGAGAGAGAGAGAGAGAGAGAGAGAGAGAGAGAGAGAGAGAGAGAGAGAGAGAGTGCGCGAGATTAACCTAACAAAAGTAAAGTGTATTCCGACGAGATGTATGTGTGCGTGCGAGATTGACCTAACAAGAACAACGTGTATTCAAACGAGATGTATGTGTGCGTGCGAGATTGACCTAACAATAGTAAAGTGTATTCCCATGAGATGTATGTGTGCGTGCGAGATTGACCTAACAAAAGTAAAGTGTATTCCCACGAGATGTATGTGTGTTTGCGAGATTGACCTAACAAAAGTAAAGTGTATTCCCATGAGATGTATGTGTGTGTGTGTGCGAGATTGACCTAACAAAAGTAAAGTGTATTCCCATGAGATGTATGTGTGTGTGCGAGATTGACCTAACAAAAGTAAAGTGTACTCTCATGAGATGTATGTGTGTGTGCGAGATTGACCTAACAAAAGTAAAGTGTATTCCCATGAGATGTATGTGTGTGTCTGCGAGATTAACCTAACAAAAGTAAAGTGTATTCCCATGAGATGTATGTGTGTGTGCGAGATTGACCTAACAAATGTAAAGTGTATTCCCATGAGATGTATGTGTGTGTGCGAGATTGACCTAACAAAAGTAAAGTGTACTCTCATGAGATGTATGTGTGTGTGCGAGATTGACCTAACAAAAGTAAAGTGTATTCCCATGAGATGTATGTGTGTGTCTGCGAGATTAACCTAACAAAAGTAAAGTGTATTCCCATGAGATGTATGTGTGTGTGCGAGATTGACCTACCAAGAGCAACATGTATTCCCACGAGATGTATGTGTGCGTGCGAGATTGACCTAATAAAGGTAACGTTTATTCCCACGAGATGTATGTGTGCGTGCGAGATTGACCTAACAAAAGGTAACGTTTATTCCCACGAGACAAGCGTGCGTTTTACCAAATCAATGTTATGGGTATTCCAAAGAGACATGTGTGTAGTAGCGAGCATGCGTGCTTTTCGTGCTTAATGAAAGTTACGTGTATTCCAACAAGGTGTGTGCAGTCGTGTGCGAATATTTGGTTTGATGTTCACACGACCGGACAAGCCAGGTGTCCCCACCCACAAGGCGTCAAGACTCACCAGTGAACATCAGTTTCAGCGAGATCACGTGAGATGAGAGAGACCAGTCATCGGAGCACGAATATGGGGAGGGGCACACACAAAAGTATCCATGGTGCTCAGTGTCCAGCGTTCCATTCAGGAAGTTGAGGTTGGCGTGCATTCTGCAAGGTTTTGATAAGTGACGACATGTTGGCCGCTGAAGACATGAAATTGATTATCATTAACTATATATAGTTAAAAATAGCCAAAAATGAGAAATCAAGAAGTCTTAAGGGAAGCTGCGTCGCAAAGGCAACTTATCACAAACATCAGAAAGAGGCAACAATCGTTGTTGGCCATGTTATGAGAAAACAAAAACTGAAACATGTTGTGACAACCGGAAATATTTGCAGAAAGAGAGATAGAAAAGGACAGCATGAGAAGATTCTTGGCAGTCTTGTGTCGTGGCACGGAAGGGAGTCAACACACGAATTGATCTATGCCGTCGGTGGTCGCAATTTGTGGAGAGGCATGATCGCCCACGCCAAACGGCAAGGCACTGGTTAATTGTGTTACATACTGGTCTCAGTCGTGACCAAGTAGCCTGTGTCGCTTAAAAAAGTCGCTTAAAAGTCGACAGGGTCGACTTCATTGCTCCGGGTTTTATCCCATATGGCTCGGTCTCTTTCCGCAGCACGAAAGGCGTCGCACAAAGCACGAACTCCGTAGCTTTTAGCGACGACCCATGGGAGTCTCCGAAACATTTAACTCGTAAACCGAAGTACGCGGCCCGGAATCGAACCCACAACCTTCGGCTCACGAGTCAAACGTCAAACGGCTTGACCACTTCGCCACAGAGACTCCCAAGTAGCCTGTGTGTTCGAATGAATGTTTTGTTTCATAGTGCTCTGATTAACTTTTTTTTCGGCATAACGTAACGATAGTGCTACTGTTCTGCATTATTAAGCTGTGTATCAATTTCTCTACTTATATGTAGGCCAACAAAAGTACGGCCTAATCTCTTTGATTTTATTGTTCTGTAAAATTATTTTAAAATGACCGACAAGCGTGAACGAGTAGTGATAGGTTTTAACCAGAAACTTGAAATTATCAAATGTTTGAAGGGAGGTGAAACAACCACTAGTGTTGCTCAGATTTACGGTAGAACTGCCGTCAATGATATAAAACAGTGACAACATTACGCCCGAAGAAGTAACAGATTGGTAGGAGTTTGCCAAAATGGACGGAGGCTTTGAAATTTTGAACAATGATGAAATTGTTTCTAGTGTGTCTACCAATGAAGAAGACGAAATTGATGACAATAAAGGACCAGTTCTTAATCAAAAACAGACACTAGTTACTGAGAAGGAGAAACAATGTTATCAAAGTGCATCGACTGGTGTGAAATGCATAATCATCATCATCATCATCATCATCATCATCATCATCATCATCCAGTACATTGCCGGCTGGCGTGGGCGATCAAACCTGCCCACAAATTACGATCTCCGACGAAATGGACAATTTCGTGTGTTGACTCCCTTCCGTGCCATGATACAAGACTGTCAAGAATCTTCTCATGCTGTCTTTCTCGGTCTCTCTTTCCGCAAATATTTCCAGTTGTCACAAAATGTTTCAGTTTTTGTTTTCTCATAATGTGACCAAAGAACGATGACTGCCTCTTTCTGATGTTGTGATAAGTTGTCTTTGCAACTCAGCTTTCCATTAAACGTCATAATTGTTCATTTTGACTGTCCAATTAATTTTCAGCATTCTTCTATAAAACCACATCGAAGAGGCTTCCAGGGATTTTTTTCGCCTGTTTTACTAATTGTCCAGGATTCGCAGCCGTATGTTAAGACTGATTCTATGTAACATGGAAGAACTCTTGTTCTGACTTTCAATGACAGTGACTTCTTGCACAAAATTTTCTTCATTTAACAGAATGCTCTGTTTGCTTGTCCTACTATGTTCTTTATCCTCAATGATGTATCTTTCATCGGATGTTATTCGTGTGCCTAGAAATCTGAATTTATGCTCTTGCTCCAAAATAACATCATGCACATTAATTGCACATTTAGGCACAATCTGTTTCTTTGATATCACCATGACATCTGCCTTTTTATTATTCAAACTAAGGCCCATTCTTTCACTTGCTACAACCACTGTATCCATCATTTCCTGTAGATCGTTCTAACTTGTTGCTATCAAGACAGTCATCAGCATAAAGTAAGTTATTATTATTTTGTCCACCAACCAGGATCCCTGGCATAATTTCTGTAGATCTCATTATATATTCACTGTAATATGAAAACAAATCAGGAGACAATACACAACCTTTTCTGACGCCCTTCTTTATACACTGAAATGTTCCTACAAGGTTGTTGATTCTTATGGCTGCTGTTTGCTGTAAATATATATTCTTTATTATTGGCAGATCTTTGCCGTCAGTCTTCAGTTGCTTTAGTAATTTTATTATTTCGCCACGTTTCACACTGTGAAATGCTTTTTTGTAGTCTATGGAGCATAAATACAGATCTATTTTTATTTCTATAGCTCTTTCTAATAGGGTCATGATAATATATATAGTGTTGTTTCTTCCCATTCCACAGACAAATCCACATTGTTCATCACTAATTTCTTGTTTAATCTTGTTTCGTATTCTCTTCAAAATTATTCTCAGTAACAGCTTTGTCATATGACTCATGAGAGCTTATTGTGCATTGCTCCTCGCATTCTAAAGCGCCTGGATTCTTTGGCAAAGCTATAAAGATGGATTTTAATAGGTCATTAGGAATTTACCCACTAGTATAGATGCCAATTAGAAATTGTGTCAATATTTCAATTCCTAAATCACCTAGAGCCTAAATTTTCTCTAATGTAATGTTGTCTGGACCGAATGCGATGTTGTACATCTTTAACTTCCGCTGCAAGTATTGGTGGACCCTCACCAATATTTTGAATATTTACATCCGGTCTAATATCATCACACATCTCTTCCAGATATTCCATCCATCTATTGACTATATCCTCTTGTCCCATCAAAATTTCACAGTTTTTCGATTTTAAACATCCACTGTTATTTTGTGTGTCCCTATCTGTAAGTGTATTTAATCGTTGATACTTGGAATGTGTGTATTTTCCGTACTTTGTCCCAATTTCCATACACAGTTGATTCAGCCATACTAGTTTAGCTACTTTGCATTTATTTGCTATTTCTGTATACATTCTATTATATTCTTCTTTATCTTGCTTTTTCTTTCTTCTTTCGTCCATAATCTGCAAGGTTTCATCTGTCATCCATTTCTTTCTTGCAATTCTATGTTTAGGTGGAATGATTTCACTTGATCTATGTTGGGTTGATTCTCGCAACACGTCCCATTGTTCATAAATAATATATATTATACCCACGGCATTATATCTGTTCTTTATATAAACATAGTACCTGTCTAAAAATTATTTCTTTGTTCTAAGTAATGCTAGATCTAACTGGATGTTCTTTGGTGGTTTCTTTATGGTTTTAAGTCTTAACCTCATCTTTCCTATAACTGGCATCTGGTCACTATGTACATCTGCTATTGGTCTAGTTTTTGCTCCTACTAAACTGCTTCTGAATCTCTTTGGTCTCAGTATATAGTCAATTTGATTGCGACTATTATCTCCAGGGCTCTCCCACGTATATAATCGTCAGGAATGTTGTTTAAACCAGGTGTTACCTATTACCACTTCATGGTATTCTGCCCATGCTATTAATCTGTCACCTCTCTCATTCCTCTCACCTAGGCCGCATCTACCAATCACATCACTCACCTTTTCTTTGCCTACTATAGCATTGAAATCCCTGAGTATGACAGTGGTTCAAAATGTTTACACTGGTCTCCGACTCTTGTCTATGTCGCTATAAAATATCTCTATATCTTCTTCTATACAGTCTTCTGGTGGCCCATATACTTGTATTATGTTAATGTTCAAAGGTTTGCCATGGAGTTTCACTAATAATACTCTATCTGAGATTGTCCAAAATCCTTTAACTGACTTAGCACACACTTGATAAAACATTATGCCAACTCCTCGTTTGTAGTCATTCCCTCCTGAGTACATAATTCTATATTTATCTAAATATTGTTCCCCTCTCCAAGCCACCGTATTTCCCTAATACTAACTATATTTGTCTTCATTCTTTCCACCTCTTTCTTGATATTGTCTTTTCCAATCTGATTAAGTGATTTTACATTCCATGCACCAACATTTAGTGTATTCTTAACATTTATTTTGCATACAGTTGCCTGATGACGATCGGGCATCAAATGTAACACATGATGATCCCTACCGGACGAAGAGACTCCACTGGAATCCCCATAAACGTTGTGATCTTGATCAATTTTATTTCGAAACATGATTTTTTTGTAAAAATACAGCGGTGGTTTCCTCCTGAATTCAGTCGGTTTGTCTAAGGTCGTCTCCACTAACCTTTATCTAATGAGACAGACCCTAGAAGGTAGCAGGTGGGAGAGGTTATATATGGCACCTCCTTTGCGGTATTTTATAGAGATAGCTGCTCCACCAACTTACTCGCCCCCTCTCAGTGACCACCGCCTGTGTTGGTCCACGGCTGCTAATTCAACATACTCACAGCTAACCCCTAAACAAAATATCTAGAGGCCATTCCACCATCCGCCACCCGGTGGACGCACCTAATTGTAGGACAGGCTCCTACCCCAGAAATGCAATAGGAGGGAAATACAACACAGATCCTACTTCTGCTTAAGATACGGAACATCGCCGCTCAGAAAGCTCGAGCCTCAAAGACACAGAAGGCGATGACAGATTATTTTACAGTAACGTAAGTCTATAGCATTACAATACATTTCTGTACATTACTACCCTTAAGTTGAAGTTCATATTGATCGTTTTGTAAATGTAAATGCAATATGTATGTATTATTCACTTTTAAAGGATTTTATTTTAAGTTTCGTCCAGAGCCCGCAGTGAAATCACGTTACTGTACCTATGTATTAAGAGATTTCTGTTATTCGTCCATTTGATTAACCGCCAGAGCCCTGGTCCGGACGGTAACATTTAATAAAAGTTGTAATGTACATTAATAAGTGTCTTTCTTTACACTAACGAAAACATATAGGCCCGTTTTACGACAAGACAGCAAATTTGGCTTCTAATAATTAATTAATTTACTGTAAGTATCATGATATGACAAGTTAACAGGTTAGGTTAAGACTTTATTTCATTAGGTTGTATCTAACATGGCTCAGTCTCTGTCAACAGAGCGGCCTGCAGAAAGAGTCACAAAGAACGTTAACTCCGTAGCTCCAGCGACGACCCTCAGTTGTCTTCGAGAAAATGGCACTTGATGAACTAAATGACAAAGTCCAGAAAGGAACCCATGCGCTACGGAGCGCGAGGCAAGCTGGTTAGCTATTTTGTCATGGAATCATGACCACAACATCTTTGAAATGACATGTTCAGTGTTGTCAAATTCGCTACACTCATGGCCATGGTATTATCATCACGATGAATGACACCAGTCGATCAAGCTGACCAAAGTAGAATAAATATACGGGGTACTTTCAAAAAACAAAAAGCTCGAAGAATTTCTTTATTATGCACAAATGTGTAACGATACAATTGTTTATTAAGTATATTTATTTCAAAATCATTCTCATTCATTCGTTTTTAATTTGCAGTTACCGTGGGGATAACTCCCCATATGATCAATATCAGTGAGATGTGTGTTTATAGTATTTAAGCCACTCATTGCCCAGTACACTCTCACCACTCATTGTCCAGTATTCACATCTCATCAATAATTGTCAAGTATTCACATCTCACCACTCCTTGTCCAGTATTCACATCTCAATACTGATTGTCCAGGATTAATATCTCACGACTCATTGTCCAGTATTCACATCTCACCACCCATTGTCCAGTATTCACATCTCACCATTCTTTGTCCAGTATTCACATCTCACCATTCATTATCCAGGATTCACATCTCACCACTCATTGTCCAGGCTTAACTTCTCACCACTCATTGTCCAGTATTCGCATCTCACCACCCATTGTCCAGCATTCACATCTCACCACCCATTGTCCAGTATTCACATCTCACAACCCATTGTCAAGTATTCACATGTCACCTCTCCTTGTCCAGGCTTAACTTCTCACCACTCATTGTCTAGTATTCACAGCTCACCACTACTTGTCCAGTATTCACATCTCAACACTCATTGTCAATGATTAATATCTCACCACTCATTGTTCAGTATTCACATTTCAACCCCATTGTCCAGTATTTACATCTCACTAATCATTGTCCAATATTCTTATATCACATTAATTGTCCAGGATTCATATCTCACCACTCATTGTCCAATACTCACATCTCACCATTCATTGTCCAGTATTCACATCTCACCACTCATTGTCCAGTATTTACAAATCACCACTCATTGTCCAGTAATCACATCTCACCATTCTTTGTCCAGTATTCACATCTCACCATTCATTATCCAGGATTCACATCTCACCACTCATTGTCCAGTATTTACAACTCACCATTCATTGTCCAGTATTTACATCTCACCATTCATTGTCCAGTATTTACATCTCACCATTCATTGTCCAGTATTTACATCTCACCACTCATTGTCCAGTATTTACATCTCACCACTCCTTGTCCAGTATTTAAAACTCACCATTCATTGTCCAGTATTTACATCTCACCATTCTTTGTCCAGTATTTACATCTCACCATTCATTGTCCAGTATTTACATCTTACCATACATTGTCCAGTATTTACATCTCACCATTCATTGTCCAGTATTCACATCTCACCATTCATTGTCCAGTATTTACGTCTTACCATACATTGTCCAGTATTTACATCTCACCATTCATTGTCCAGGATTCACATCCACACAGAAAGTACATTCGCTGTGGCCACGGTGTTACGGACACAATTTGTAATCCCGCTTACCGCGTTTAAAACACATCTGCGGGCGATTTGACAGCAGACCGCCTTGCGTTGGGCTTCTTAATTTAAGGGTATGTGTGTCGGTAGTTCAAAAAGCAATGGAAGACTACTGAACGTAAACTTGCCAAGAAATCACAAACAGTCTAAAATGCTGGGGTTGACTGCGACGTCAGTGTAAAGGATTTGGAACTAACTTGTAACAGAAAGTCAGGGAAGTAAGTATTCCTTGTGCCAGCTTGTGGGTGGACTGGGTACATGGTGCTAGCCCCACTGGTTATAGACCGGCCGGCATTAAATGGGTCATGTCAGCATCACAGTAGCTGTTTGACATGACTGGGTCCCATGTCAGGGTGGGTCGACCTGGACATGTCCTGGGACCCATGTTTTTGGAGCCCAGGTACATTTTTCTAGAAATAAGTTAGTCCCCGATGAGAATTCGAACACATGACATTCGGGCAGGCAGACAAGAGTGCTATCCATGCAGAGCAAGACACGTAGAACTAGTCAGTCAGCGAATTGTCGTGCTCGTGGCGAAGTGTTACAATTCTGTGAAATTTATGAAATTATCGCCAAAGTTAGCAACTAGGTTTTTATTCCATAGCTCACAGACAATCGTGAAGGTTCGTGAAGTGATAAACATACAGACAGATAAACATTCACACCCATGATCTTTGGCCCACTATGTATCTACAAATATCGAGCAACAATCTACTTGCCTGTGACTGGCGAATAGTTTGGCTGGTGAAGCCATGGGGGCCAGTGAAACTCAGCGTCGTGATCGCCAGCAAGAGATGAGTGTGCATAGTGAATTCAGCTCTCGCTTTCTTTCAGACACTAGCAGCAATTATTTTCAAATTGATGGCCGGCCACTCGACAATTGCGATCTTTGCGTACTGTCCAGACTTCTCGGAAACACTCTCCTCGATTCTGCGTGTTGTTCTTTCCCCCAATAGTTCACGGGAATAAATAAGTGGTTGTACGAGGACCTCCCACCCTTGACGGAGCTCTAGTGACGTGGCCGAGTAATTGTGGTTCCCCACGTAGTAATACGTGTCAGGTGTTGTTGGCTGCCAGGTAGCGACGGGCTTTGCCTGCAGTCAAATTTAGACTCGGTTCTCCTCAATGCTTCTGAAACACATTTAGAGACATTGTTAGCATCGTGTTGTCAACTGTTCACTCTTCTAGCCCTCTCAACTGCATGAAAGCTCGAGATAAGCAAACAACAGAAAAACACGAAGTTTTTGTGTTGATGGTACTTGTCTCTCATTATACAGGACGTCGCACTCAGTTGCATCATCTATTGACCGTGATTAACTGGGTAATCATATATCTATATCTATATCTATATATATCTATATATATCTATATATATATATATATATATATATATATATATATATATATATATATATATATATATATATATATATACATACATAAGGGTCATTGAGAAAGTAATGCACCACATCGTTTTCTCAGATAATAATGAAGACAGAAGCATGCATGTTTGCAGTGAAATTTTGCATACATCAAATGTGATATGTTAGTTTGTTAGTTAGTTTGTTAATTGCGGTTCCAACTTCATAGAAACAGGTCGTCTACATTATGTTCCGTTCCGGTGCCAGTGAATATCACACAAAACGCTCCCCACTGCCTAATGTGAAAAGTGGAAAGACAGGAGTCTAGACAAACAACAGCCCGCACCGGTACACTGTGCATAATGCTGCCGCAAGAATGTCAACACAACACAATAGTCCCCCACGAAACACATAGTTCATCTCGGATTAAATCGGCAGTCATTTTCGCATCCGGATGTTTCCTAGATTTTCACCCACACAGTCTAGAGACCTCTAGATGTTATCTGTTCCGTTTTCAGATGTTTAACAATGCCGTCGCCAAAATGCCAACACTTCCATAGACAGGCTACTTGTGGTCTCAACAAAAGCACCAGAGTCCTCCTTCACATTCTCCCTCCGGCCTGCGCTGTAAAGGCCCATGAGCGTCTCACATGTCGAACGGCCGACCCATCTGTGTAAATGATAGCATCACCGTCTAACGAATTCTCGAAAATCAACGTCTGTACTTCCGCCTCCACAGCAGCCCGATTTTCTTGTCTGCATTTTCTGTCTAGTTCGAGAACCAAGGTGTTTTTCCACCCACCCTGGGAGGGTACCGCCCAAAAGAGAAACCTAGACCAATGCAGAAGTTCTTGCCCATGATGTTTATGAAGGTTTCCAATCAGGCATTGAAACTTTTGCGACAGCGATTGATCTGGAGGACACATACAACAGAGTACCCTTGGATTTTCCAATGCTTCAGCTTCTTGAACTCAAGATAAGTCCATTCCTGCTTAGTTTGAACGCTGCAGCCCTCTTCCAAAGGAAAGCAGTTTTTGTATGTGCAGCTGGACGTCGGAACCAAAACAATATATCCTGGCCTACCACAGGGATCACCATTATCTCCGGTACTGTTCAACGCCTACACTGTGAGAATCACCAGTGAGCAGATCACTGGACCTGGTAGGACATTGTCATATGCCGACGATGTTTTAGTGTATCATCAGGGTAAGGATAGAGATCAGGTTGCTGTGGAACTGCAAACCGAACTCAAACACATAAGGACTTGATGTGCTGAAGCTGGGGCAATGGTCAACCCAACAAAGGCAACAGTGACTTGGTTCTCGTTGAATAATCATATTGTCAACACTCCAACGCCAACTGTAAAGCTGTGTTCAGAGACGGTGGAAAGAACGCCGGAAATGAATTACCTGGGGATACGGTTTGATCGAAGCCTTGCTTATAATGAGCACATAGACCAGGTGATAACAAAGGCCAAGCGGGGGTTGGCTGCGATGCGGGTGATGGCGGCAGCAAACTGTGAGCAGCGCCATCTATGTCTTCTATACCAGGGGCTGGTCATGTCTGTTTTTGAGTATGCGATGGCAATCCTGACTCTCAGCCGTAAGCAGATAGAAAGGATTGAAAGGATACAAAACGAAGCTATGCGCATTATTCTTGGATGTACAAGAGATACAGCATGCAGGGCGATGCGCTAACTTCTTGATTTTTCAACCATTGAAGACAGAATACAAGTCTGCAGAGCTCGCGCCTACCTCAGAGTTAACGCAAACACACAACATCCACTGCATAGTGAAATTATGAAGGTGAAGGGCAGCAGGTTAAAAGGAGGACGGTCGTGGATAGGTCAAGCCAAAGACATTCTTCAACAGGTGTGTTCACTTGAGGACTTAGAACCTGGCGAGGAGTGGGTACAAGTGCCAACAAATTTCTGCACATCCTTTTCAGTTTGCATCCAATTAGACAGAAAATACAGACAAGAAAACTGCTGTGGAGGCGGAAGTACAAGCGTTGATTTTCGAGAATTCGCTAGACGGTAATGCTGTCATTTAAACAGATGGGTTGGTCGTCCGACATGTGAGAAGCTCATGGGCCTTTACGGCTCAGGGCGGATTAAGAATTGTGAAGGAGGACTCGACTCTGGTGCTATTGCTGAGACCACAATTAGCCTGACTATGGAAGTCATGGCAGTAAGTAAAGCAATAACATGGCTCGAGACACAGACATTCACTAGGGCATGTTTCCTTAGCAACTCAATGAACATGCTCAAGAGGATAGAGATGGAAGGAGGGGGGGGGGGGGGTCCGAAGAGAATGGTTGCTGCCTCTGGAGCGGTCTCGGCTGGCAAAGATTAGTTTCATTTTCGTGCCAGGGCATGCGGGAGTACAAGGAAATGAGCGGGCTGACAAGCTCGCAGGTGAGGCTACTGTGGAGGGCGGACGCGCCATGGATCAGGCTGACATTCTGAATGCTCTGCGAGAAGTAAGACTTTTGCGAGAACCAAGTGATGACTGTGAATCTACAACCATGGCCAGACTGCGAGAACAACAAATTAAAAGAGGGGTGGCCAAACAAGAACACTACGCAGGAAGCCAAAGAAGACTGATAAACCAACACAGGCCCTCTCATCCGGGAATCCCTCATATCCCCCAGCTGAGAGCCTTCGAATATGTTGTATCAGACCTGAGCATGTAACTTGCTCAGTATCTCACCTCATTTTTTTCAGTAGGTGGGTATCGGCCCGGCTCTCAGATCCGAGGGTTTGTGGCTTAGAGGCGCTCATCCACAGCCCTCGACAGGGAGCCTTAAGAGTTTTGTCCGGACCAAGAACTTCTGCCTTCGTGCACCTGATTTAAATTATTGACTGCTATCCTCAGTCTACCTGCAGAGCAGCAGGTTGTGTCTCTCTTAGTCTGGTCCCTATCCCATAAGCTGTCCGATATGTAGTTTTTCATCCATCGGCAAGCAAATGGGGTCGATGGGACACGCAAGCTCCCCCACCACGGCAAGGTGGAGACACATCGGGGGATATATATATATATATATATATATATATATATATGCGGCCCGCCAATAGCTTTACATTTGTCAATGCGGCCCTGCGCACAAAAAGTTTGCCCACCCCTGGCTTAGATAATGCCACTATTTTATTAAGTGTTTAGAAGTGTTATGTACATATTATATTGTGGAACACATGATTGTGACAATGTCTTTTCTATTATGGCGAATATAAATGAAAAACCAAACTTGAGTCCGAGTTACAGTACAGTTGTATTGGAGTGCTGTGTTGTGTTCGATAGTGAGTGACGCATTTTTAGAAAATGGCAGAGTTAACAATCAGCAAGGTAAAGTGTTGAATAGTAGTCAGCATTGAGAAGACGAATATCCAACTAACAGAGTCCGTCTCTCGGTGTAGACGGCAAAGCCGAGAGAGAAATAACCACGGGGAGGAAATGGACACGAGGTGGGAAGTTATAACTCATACCCATAGGAAGCAGAGTCATGCACCAAACAACCATGAGGGTAGCACAGAAGAAACCACACAAATCGGACCATGACACCAACCACCCAGTCAACCAAGCAACCACCCAACCATCCAATGACCAGCCAACAAATCACCCAGTCAACCAACCAAGCAACCAGCCAGCCAACCAAGCAACCAGCCAGCCAACCAACCAACCAAGCAATAATCCATCCATCGAAAAACCAACCAACCAACCACCCAGCCAAGCAACGGCTCAGCCATCAAACAACCAGCCAACTAACCACCCAGCATATCAACTAAGCAACCACCCAGCCAATAAATCAACCAAATACCCAGTCAACCTAGCAACCACCCAACCATCCATCAAACCACCCAGTAAAAAAACAACCAATCAACAACCCTCCCAGACACCCAGCAATCTGTAAAGCAACCACCGAGCCAACAAACCACCCAGCCATCTAACAACCAACTAACCAACCACTCAGCCCTCCAACAACCAACCAACCACCCAGCCATACAATAACCAGCCAACCACCCAGCCATTCAACAACCAGCCAACCACCCAGCCATCCAACAACCAACCAACTACCCAGCCATCCAATAACCTAGCCAACCAACCAGCCAGCCATCCAACAACCAATCAGCCAACCAGCCATCCAATAACCAACCAACCACTCAGCCATCCAACAACCAACCAACCACTCAGCCATCCAACAACCAACCAACCACCCAGCCATCCAATTACCTAGCCTACCAACCACCCAGTCATCCAACAACCAACCAACCACTCAGCCATCCAACAACCAACCAACCACTCAGCCATCCAACAACCAACCAACCACCCAGCCATCCAATAACCTAGCCTACCAATCACCCAGCCATCCAACAACCAACCAACCACTCAGTCATCCAACAACCAACCAACCACCCAGCCATCCAATAACCTAGCCTACCAATCACCCAGTCATCCAATAACCTAGCCAACCAACCACTCAGCCATCCAACAACCAACCAGCCAACCAGCCATCCAATAACCAACCAACCACTCAGCCATCCAACAACCAACCAACCACTCAGCCATCCAACAACCAACCAACCACCCAGCCATCCAATAACCTAGCCTACCAACCACCCAGTCATCCAACAACCAACCAACCACTCAGCCATCCAAAAACCAACCCACCACTCAACCATCCAACAACCAACCAACCACCCAGCCATCCAATAACCTAGCCTACCAACCACCCAGCCATCCAACAACCAACCAACCACTCAGCCATCCAACAACCAACCAACCACCCAGCCATCCAATAACCTAGCCTACCAACCACCCAGCCATCCAACAACCAACCAGCCAACCAGCCATCCAATAACCTAGCTAACCAACCACCCGACCATCCAACAACCAACCAGCCAACCAGCCATCCAATAACCTAGCCAACCAACCACCCAGCCATCCAATAAACTAGCCAACCACCCACCCAGCCATCCAACAACCAACCAGCCAACCAGCCATCCAATAACCTAGCCAACCAACCACCCAACCATCTAATAACCTAGCCAACCACCCAGCCATCCAATAACCTAGCCAACCAACCACCCAACCATCCAATAACCTAGCCAACCACCCAGCCATTCAATAACCTAGCCAACCAACCACCCAGCCATCCAACAACCAACCAACCACCCAGCCATCCAATAACCTAGCCTACCAACCACCCAGTCATCCAACAACCAACCACCCAACCACCCAGGCAACCATTAACCTAGACAACCACTCAATCAATCACAGAGCCAAACCCAAACCCAGCCAACATCCAAGGGAATCAACCACCCAGCCAATCAAACACACAGCCAATCAACCACTTAATCAGCCAACAGCCAAGCCAGTCTCCAAGCCAACCAACTATCCAGCCAACCACCCAGCCAACCAGTTAGCATATCTACCAACCAGCCAAACAACCACCCAGCCAAACAACCACCCAGCCAATTAGACATCCAACCGCGCAGCCAACCAACCACCCAACCAACCACCCACCCAGCCAACTGCCCATGCAATCAACTACCCAGCCAACCAACCACTTAATCAACCAGCAGCCTAGCCAATATCACAGCCAACCACCCAGCCAACCAACCAGCCAGCCAAACAACAACACAGCAAACCAACCACTTAATCAACCAACAGCCTAGCCAATGTCACAGCCAACCAACCATTTAATCAACCAACAGCCTAGCCAATATCACAGCCAACCACCCAGCCAACCAACCATTTAATCAACCAACAGCCTAGCCAATATCACAACCAACCACCCAGCAAACCAATCACCCAGCCAAACAACCACACAGCCAACCAACTACTTAATCAACAAACAGCGTAGCCAATATCAAAGCCAACCACCCAGCCAAACAACCACCCAGCTAAACAACCACCCCGCCAACCAACCGCCTAGTCAAACAACAGCCTAGCCAACCACCCAGCCAACCACCAAGTCAACCACCTAGTCAACCACCCAGGAAATCACCCAGCCATCCAACAACCAACCAACCACCCAGCCATCCAAAAACCAACCAACCACGCGAACAACCAACAGCCTAGCCAACCACTCAGCCAAACAATCACCCAGCCAATCAAACGCCTAGTCAAACAACATTCTAGCCAACGACCCATCCAACCACCCACCCAGCTAACCACCAGCCAACCACCCAGCCAACACCCCACCTAACAAACCAACTACCCAACCAACCACCCGAAAAACCAAACTTGATTCCGAGTTACAGTACAGTTGTATTGGGGTGCTGTGTTGTGTTCGATAGTGAGTGACGCATTTACGCATTTTTAGAAAATGGCAGAGTTAACAATCAGTAAGGTAAAGTGTTGAATAGTAGTCAGCATTGAGAAGACGAATATCCAACTAACAGAGTCCGTCTCTCGGTGTAGACGGCGAAGCCGAGAGAGAAATAACCACGGGGACGATATGGACACGAGGTGGGAAGTTATAACTCATACCCATAGGAAGCAAAGTCATGCACCAAACAACCATGAGGGTAGCACAGAAGAAACCACACAAATCGGACCATGGCACCAACCACCCAGTTAACCAAGCAACCACCCAACCATCCAAAGACCAGCCAACAAATCACCCAGTCAACCAACCAAGCAACCAGCCAGTCAACCAACCAACCAAGCAATAATCCATCCATCGAAAAACCAACCAACCAACCACCCAGCCAAGCAACCGCTCAGCCATGAAACAACCAGCCAACTAACCACCCAGCAAATCAACTAAGCAACCACCCAGCCAATAAATCAACCAAATACCCAGTCAACCTAGCAACCACCCAGCCATCCATCAAACCACCCAGTAACCAACCAACCAATCAACAACCCTCCCAGACACCCAACAATCTGTAAAGCAACCAACGAGCCAACAAACCACCCAGCCATCTAACAACCAACTAACCAACCACTCAGCCCTCCAACAACCAACCAACCACCCAGCCTTCCAATAACCAGCCAACCACCCAGCCATTCAACAACCAGCCAACCACCCAGCCATCCAACAACCAACCAACCACCCAGCCATCCAATAACCTAGCCAACCAACCACCCAGACATCCAACAACCAACCAGCCACCTAGCCATCGAATAACCAACCAACCACCCAGCCATCCAACAACCAACCAACCACTCAGCCATCCAACAACCAACCAACCACCCAGCCATCCAATAACCTAGCCAACCAACCACCCAGCCATCCAATAACCTAGCCAACCAACCACCCAGCCATCTAATAACCTAGCCAACGACACAGCCATCCAATAACCTAGCCAACCACCCAGCCATCCAATAACCTAGCCAACTAACCACCCAGCCATCCAATAACCTAGCCAACCACACAGCCATCCAATAACCTAGCCAACCACCCAGCCATCCAATAACCTAGCCAACCACCCAGCCATCCAATAACCTAGCCAACCACCCACCCAGCCATACAATAACCTAGCCAACCAACCACCCAGTCATCCAATAACCTAGCCAACCAACCACCCAGCCATCCAATAACCTAGCCAACCAACCACCCAGCCATCCAATAACCTAGCCAACCACCCAGCCATCCAATAATCTAGCCAACCAACCACCCAGACATCCAACAACCAACCAGCAAACCAGCATCCAATAACCTAGCCAACCACCCAGCCATCCAATAACCTAGCCAACCAACCACCCAGCCATCCAACAACCAACCACCCAACCACCCAGGCAACCATTAACCTAGACAACCACTCAGTCAACCACAGAGCCAAACCCAAACCCAGCCAACATCCAAGGGAATCAACCACCCAGCCAGTCAAACACACAGCCAATCAACCACTTAATCAGCCAACAGCTTAGCCAGTCTCCCAGCCAACCAACCAGCCAAACAACCACCCAGCCAAACAACCACCCAGCAACCAGACATCCAACCGCGCAGCCAACCAATCACCCAACCAACCACCCACCCCGTAAACTGCCCATCCAATCAACTACCCAGCCAATCAACCACCCAACCAACCACCCACCCAGCCAACTGCCCATGCAATCAACTACCCAGCCAACCAACCACTTAATCAACCAGCAGCCTAGCCAATATCACAGCCAACCACCCAGCCAACCAACCAGCCAGCCAAACAACCACACAGCAAACCAACCACTTAATCAACCAACAGCCTAGCCAATATCACAGCCAACCACCCAGCCAACCAACCATTTAATCAACCAACAGCCTAGCCAATATCACAACCAACCACCCAGCAAACCAATCACCCAGCCAAACAACCACACAGCCAACCAACTACTTAATCAACAAACATCGTAGCCAATATCACAGCCAACCACACAGCCAAACAACCACCCAGCTAAACAACCACCCCGCCAACCAACCGCCTAGTCAAACAACAGCCTAGCCAACCACAAAGCCAACCACCAAGTCAACCACCCAGTCAACCACCCAGGAAATCACGCAGCTATCCAACAACCAACCAACCACCAAGCCATCCAAAAACCAACCAACCACGCGAACAACCAACAGCCTAGCCAACCACTCAGCCAAACAATCACCCAGCCAATCAACCGCCTAGTCAAACAACATTCTAGCCAACGACTCATCAAACCACCCACCCAGCTAACCACCAGCCAACCACCCAGCCAACACCCCACCTAACAAACCAACTACCCAACCAACCACCTTGCAAACCAACCAGCCAGCCAACAAACACCCAGCCAGTTAACCACCCATCCAGCCAACCATCCAACCTAACTCAGCCAACCAACCACTCAACTAACCATCATTCACTCAACCAACCACCCACCCAGCTAACCAAGCATCTACCCAGCCAACCACCCAGCCAAACACACAACCAACCACCTAGCCGCCAACCCAGCCTATCAACCAACCACCCAGCCAAACACCCTGCCAACAACCCTGCAACCAACCACCCAACCAACCATCTACATTGCCAACCGCCCAGCCAACCAACCACTCAGCCAACCAACCACTCAGCCAACCAACCACTCAGCCAACCACACACTCAGCCAACCAACCACCCAGCCAACCATCTACATTGCCAACCGCCCAGCCAACCAACCACTCAGCCAACCAACCACTCAGCCAACCACACACTCAGCCAACCAACCACCCAACCAACCATCTACATTGCCAACCGCCCAGCCAACCAACCACTCAGCCAACCAACCACTCAGCCAACCACACACTCAGCCAACCAACCACCCAGCCAACCACCCACTCAGCGAACCAACCAACCACCCAGCCAACCACCCACTCAGCCAACCAACCAACCACCCAGTCAACCAACACTGCTTCAGTAAAGACGTCTAAAACTAGATATTACATGTGTTAGTTTCTGCCTATAATGTATCCTTGTGATTGTAGAGTGCTAGGGAATAAGATAATCTGGTGATTGTATTGTGCTAGGGAATAAGATAATCTGGTGATTGTATTGTGCTAGGGAATAAGATAAATTAATGATTGAATTGTGCTAGAGAATAAGATAACATTGTGACGGTAGCGTGCTATGGGATAAGATAATCTGGTAATTGATGTGTGCTATGGGATAAGATAATCTGGTTATTGTAGAGTGTTATGGGATAAGATAATATGGTTATTGTAGAATGCTAGGGACTAACATAATCTGGTGATTGAAGTGTGCTGTGGGATAATCTTGTGATAGTAGAGTGCTATGGGGTAAGACAATATGGTTATTGTAGAGTGCTATGGGATAAGTTAATCTGGTGACTGAAGTGTGCTATGGGATAAGGTAATCTAATTATTGTAGAGTGGTATGGGGTAAGTTAATCTTGTGATAGTAAAGTGTCATGGGATAAGTTAATCTGGTGATTGTAGAGTGATATGGGATAAGTTAATCTGGTCATTGAAGTGTGCCATGGGATAAGTTAATATGGTGATTGTTTCTATGTTCGTCACAATAAATGAATGCCCTCTTGCACTGTCTGTCAGACGATGTAGATCGTTTGAATTTCCCGCCAACAATAATATGTCGTCTGCACGGCGGAGATTAGATTGTTCATATTATATCCTCCAAGTGGTATTCTTGGCCTCACTTTGATCTCTCTCTCTCTCTCTCTCTCTCTCTCTCTCTCTCTCTCTCTCTCTCTCTGTCTCCCTCTCTCTCTCCATCTCTTATTAATTCGCTAGACAGACAGACAGACAGCCAGACAGACAGACAGACAGACAGACAGACAAAATCAAATCAAATCAACTTTATTAGGGTCACAAATTGGGCGCGCAGGCCCGTCTTACATTCGGCCCTTCCAATCACTCGTCTTTCATTCATCAAGGGCATTATACATTTACATAGGAAGAAAATTAAACATTGTGAAATGAATGTTGTAAGCATAAACAAGGCTTATTACCATGTTATGAGGCCCATCTCCCACTTATCCATACATCACCCCACCCACACACACACCCCCACCTACCCACACACACGCACACCAGGGACACATACATACCCCACCAACCTACCCATCCCCCTCGCGCACATCCCCCACCCACACACACTACCCTCATCTGATCCCCCAAACAAACACACTCGCCACCCACAAACATTCCCCCACTAACCCACACATCCCACGCCCATCCACATCCTAACCCACACATCCTCTCCCCACCCACACCTCCAAAACCCACCCATGCCCCCCAGCCAACCTCCTCCATTAAACCAAAATACCCCATCCACCAACACATTTTCCCCCCCCCCCCCCACCCCAACCCCACCCAAAAATCCCCCCCCAACCCAAAACCAAATTACACACATCCCCAAAACCCATAAAAACCCCCCACCAAAACCCACACCAACTACATGTCCACTACCCCCCCCCACACCAC
>JACEFZ010020592.1:5000-21337 GCA_014155875.1 Cepaea nemoralis | reverse complement strand
AAAAAAGGATGAAATTTTTTGTCAAAAGTTAATTGTTGAAATTTTGAAGTTTTTGTCTGCAAAAATTGAAGGACTACCTGAACTGATATAGGTCATAATGACAAAATATATAGGAGTAGATCTATGTGACGGACGAACAGCACACTGTCAACAGTATAATGAGTGAGAGGGATCCTCAGTTGTACAGGCGCTAATAGTTCAGATCTTCTCTGGCCTTGGGTGAACTAGTTACTTCTTTTATAAATTTCTGTGTAGATACATAGTGGTCTCACAGTGGGGGGTTGAGCCAAAGAAAAATGTTCTCCAAAAAGGCTATTGCGGGAATGATTAGCTCATTTGAGTGACCTCTAGACAAAACGTGCTAAATCATATCCATTATCTTGGTATTTATTATTCAAGATATATCTCCAGAGAACACTACTAACTAGGTCCTCTGGCAACTCAATCAAACATGTCACAATCCCCAACCCACATACCACACAATATTCCCACCCACACCCACACAGATACCTTTACCCTTCCACCCCACAAACCCCCACCCACACACCACAAAAATCCCCCATCCACACACACATACCTCACCCACACAATATCCCTAACCAACACACCACACACCTCTTCCCACCCACACACGCATTCCCTACCCGTCCACCAACACACACTCACTCACGCACACATCCTCCACTACGCACCCACACACCCCCACCCCCAACCAAACATCTCTCGATCACAATACCCCTACCCACACTTATCCTCCACCCACTCACGCATCCCACCCCGACACATGCACATCCCTCACCCACCTACACATCCCTAAGCCACTAACACACCCACACATTCCCCATCCACGCACACATCTCCCACCCACACACGCCCACATACTTCCCCCAACCACCACACATCCCCTACTCACCCACACATATACCCCACCCATACACACATTCCCCGCACCCATCACACACATCCCCCACACCACACACTATCCCCCACCCACACACATATCCTCACCCATACCACCACACCCCCACCCACACACCATGCACACATCCCCCACCAACACACCGCACACATATCTCAAACCCACACACCATACACTTCTCCCCACCCGCCCTTACATCCCCAATCCACCCAACACAATCCCCTACCCACACAACCCCGCCACCCACACATACTTCCTCAAACCACCCACACATCTCCACCCACATAAACACACACACACCCCACACCCATCCCATACACATATCCTCCACCCATACACACATCCCCCACACCCATTCCCACACCCCTACTTTCACCCCCACACATCCATCCACACATCCCACCAACACCCACAAATATCACTACCCACAAAAACCCACACACCCCAACCCATCCAAACGCATACCCCCACCCACACATCCCCCACCCACACATATCCCCACACTCACACACATCCTCCACACACACTCACACCTCCTCACATCTAGACACATACAAAATGTCTCACGTTAGCATTGAAACTAGTATGAACAAACTCCCACACTTTACTCACACACATACACTGACAATTGTCATGAGCAGTCTCATAAAAATGTTAAACATGGAGAAAAATGTGTACATAAAAAGTATGTGACGTAAACATAGTGATGCTCCCACACACAGAGATACACACAGAGAAGGCACACACACACACACATACACACATACACACATTCACTCTCATGCTCACTCATTCTGTCTCTCATTCACACTCACTGACTCTCTCACTCAAACTACAGTAATGTACATAAGTTTATATTATACATGATAAAATCAAATGGTATTTAACTGATAATATGACAGATGAGAATACACAAACATACGGATTCGCGTGTTACATAACATGCGTGTTACATGACATGCATCTGCTCAGCTCTCTCTCTCTCTCTCTCTCTCTCTCTCTCTCTCTCTCTCTCTCTCTCTCTCTCTCTCTGTGTGTATTCTTTCATATACACACACTCACACGCATGCGCGCGCTCACACACACACACACTAACACATCAACTCTCGCACTGTCTCACTCTCACACACAATCCTTCACACACACACACTCACTCTCTCAATCACACTCTCTCACACATACACATACGCATGAACGCATGCACGCACGCACGCACACACTCCCTCACTCACTCTCACACATACACGTACGAATGCATGCACTGACACATTCCCCTACCATTTCTCGCTCAATCACTCTCTCCACACACACGCACGCACACACACATTCACTCTCTCACTCTCTCTGACACCCACTTTCTCTCTCTCTCTCTCTCTCTCTCTCTCTCTCTCTCTCTCTCTCTCTCTCTCTCTCGCTCCCACACGCACACACATATATAGTGAACAATTATAGTTAAACAATTATAATGAACGATTATAATGAACAATTATACCAGTAAATGAATTATGGTGGCATATAGTCGGTATGGATTAAGTATTGAAAGAGTTTTCGGTTAAATGTGTAGGGACTCATTGGAGTTTTCAGATCTGGAGGCAGATCATTCCATAAGTGAGCACCAGAATAGGCGAAACATGTTTTGTATAGGTCCAATCTAGGCTTTGAGACATGTAACAAATTTAGGCGCTTGCTGTTCATTGCATTAGATTGAATCAGCGGCAGAAGATACTCTGGGGTATTTTGAGATATAATTTTGTTCACTAATTTGGCTTTGTTGAAAAGGAAGCGCTTTTGAAGTGGTAGAAGTCTTAGATGACTGTACAAATTATTACTTTCAACGTGCTTTATGTCAGAAACCAGACGAATAGCACGGTTTTGTAGAGAACATAGTCGTTTTAAATTAGATTTAGGGCAACCATCCCAAACTGTGGAACAGTAATCGAGATGTGATTGGATATAGCATGTATAGAATATTTTTCGTGTGCTTTCGTCCAGGAAGTGCTGAATTTTAGCAAGTTGGTAAACTTTTTGTGCTATTTTCTTGGTAAGAACGTGAACATGAGAGCTCCAGCTCAAATGGCTGTCAATTAAAAGACCTAGTGTTTTATGTTCATTCACATTAACTATAGGTAACGTGCCCATGCGGAGTTCGAGCGGTGATCCAGTTATGGCTAGTGTCTGTAGTTTTTGTCTGGTCGTTATTAGCATGGATTTGGTTTTGTCGATGTTAATTTGCATGCGGTTTTCATTGCTCCATCTAGTAAGATTATCGAGTTCCTTTTGTAAAGAATTCTCTAATTCACTACGGTTTTCTTGACTAGTATATATAGTACAGTCGTCTGCAAATAGATCACAAGTTGTATTGATATATAAAGGAAGATCATTAATATAAACTGCAAAAAGCAGCGGACCTAGTATTGAGCCCTGAGGCACACCAATATTCAGCTGTGTGGGTCTTGATAGACAGTTGTTGAAGGACACGACTTGTTGTCTGTCGGATAGAAATGACGTAATTATGTTCACCATGTTGGTACTTATCTTCATTTGTTTTAGTTTTCTAATTAAAATATCGTGATCTACCATATCAAAAGCTTTTTTAAAGTCTACAAACACCGCTCCACAAATTCTACCGTTGTTGATGTTTAAGTGCCAGTTATCGGTCATTTTCGTTAGAACACTATGGCAAGAATATTTAGGTCGAAACCCAGATTGACTGTTAATAATTAGATCGTTGTTAATTAAATGGTGTAACGTTATTTTATGAATGTGTTTTTCTAGTGGTTTTGATAGCGACGATAGTAAGGAAATAGGTCTATAATTACCCAAAACGCTATTATCGATTGAGCCATTTTTAATTAGCGGAAACACTTTAGCAATTTTAAATGCAGATGGAAAGTAGTTTTTGGCCAGGCACTGGTTATATATGAATGTTAAGGACTCACTAATGACTGGTGCAGCACAACGAAGAATTCTATTACTGATACCATCTAGGCCGTGTGAGTTTGTTGATTTGAGGTTTAAGAGATATTTATAAACGTCTGCAACAGACATTAAAGGAATCTCAGTGGGAATATTTCTGGTGCACTTCTCCTCACAGAATGATGCCAGTGAACTTAAATTACACGATGAGTCTGGTATTGAAGACTTTAGATTCTCTATTTCTGATTGAAAGAACCAACTGAATTCATCGCATGTTATAGAATTTGGTATTGCTGATTCTGTAGGGCGTTTCTTATTGGTTAGCAAGTTAATAGCCTTCCATATATTTGTACTGTTTGAATTATCTACAATCAAATTTTTAAAATGGTCTTTTTTTATCCTACGAATTTCATATTTAACTTTATTCCTTAGTCTGCGGTAATTGATGAAGTCTTTATTTTTGTGTGCTGTATCTCGCTCTCTCATAATTTCCAGAACTTCACTAGTGACCCATGGGGATTTATGTTGATTTTTGACTCGAACTTCTTTGATTGGCACGTGTTTATCGAACACATTGTAGACTGTCTTCGTCCAGAAAGCTAATGCATCGTCCGGGTCAGGAAGTTGGTAAACGTGATCAAGGGCTGCTTTTCTTAAGTCTTGCAAAAATAAATCTTGGTTGAATGCTTTAAAATTTCTAAATTTGATACTTACATGTTTATGTTTAAGAGATTTGAACCCAATTCTTGACCATGTACAACATACAGGGTAGTGGTCACTAACTGTACTAACAGGAACAGAACATTCAATAATATTATCTGGACAAGTAACATATATATGATCAATTATAGTTGAGGATGTGTCAGTAACCCTTGTGGGACGGTTTATTAGTTGTTTGAAATTGTAAGAAAGAATGATATCGTCCCATGTCTGGTTGGATTTACTAATATCTATGTTGAAGTCACCTAGTATCATAACTTCTCTACCTGCTGTAAACACTCTATCCATCATTGTAGTGAAGCAGTCATACCAACTGTACCCGGCACAAGGATTCCTATATAGGTATCCAATGAGAAACGGTTGTTGGCGGGCTGGCTTCACCTCTAACCAAACACATTCTATCCCTACTGTCTCGAGATCACTTCTACGGGAACAGTTGAGGGAATTGGAAATGTATACAGCAATACCTGTCTCTAATTTTTGATTTGCATCTTTCCGAATTACTTTAAACCCCTTAAGTGAGATTTCGGAGTCGGTTATTTTGTCATTAAGACGACTTTCTGTGATTCCAAACACATGGAACTGTTTGGACAGTATTACCGAGAGCTCAGGTAATTTGTTGAGCAGATGAAAGATGTTGAGATGGCCTATATATAGACCATTTTTGTTGAGCCACTGATCGTGATTGGCGAACATTACAAACTAAAGGGAAGATGTCGCTTGTGGTATACAAATTGCAGGGATTTTGAAACTTTATTTAGAAATAGTTAAGGCTGTTAGAGGGAACAGGAAAATGTCTTTGCTGGAGTGACATCATGAATGCTTGGTGCAGGGCTGCAGGATTGTATCGCATTAGCTGCTGAAGTTGACGGTTCCACTCATAGGGTTGTAGATTACCGTCCAGCGAGGGACTGCTATGAGTGTCACTGGAAGTGCCTACATTGGAAGCAGGCATCGGCGGCACAGCACCATTCTTTAACGGTGTCCCCTTTGACATCATAGAGGGAGACTGTTTTACGGGCAAGATAGGAAACAAAGTATTGTAGTTAGCAACATTTGGATTGGAGCTTGGGTTGCTATTCACGATATTGTGTTCCTGGGGTACAGGCAAGGGTGGTGTGGGAAGAGAAGGAGTGTTTTCTGAACACAGTGAGATGGCTGTTGCCGGGGGTGAAGTTCGGTTTACTCCTGTAACTGGTGCTGGTTGTTGTGCACGTTCGGGATATTTTATGTTCTTCGCTAGGAAGCTACTTCCTAGCTTGGAACAATGTATTTGATCCCTGTATAGTTTTTTCTTAGGGGCTCCGGACGGTGACGTAAAGTAAGGGGTGTTATTTATGAAATGCATGTCATTATTGTTACAAAATTTGTAAAGCGTTAGATTAGCAGCATCGGCAGTACGACGCTGGAACCCGTAACATGGTGGAATGATAGATGAAATAAACAAAGATGATTTTGGAAATCTATTGCGCAACAGCACCTCCAATGTAGCTAGTTGTGAGGTGCTGATGATTTTATTATCCATTATGTCATTAACACCAATATGGACTGTTGCTCTCCTAATTTGGTCGTTCACTTGGAATCTTCGCAGGGTAGCGGTCAGCCTGTCAATGTCAGCGCTTGGTACAGGGTAGATTGAAGTTGATTCGCTGTCAGTAGATGACATACGATCACTATAGATTCCCTTCAGCAGGGAGTCTCCAATGACGACATGTGTTGCACTGTGGTCTATGGTTATTTCACGCTGCTGGCGTGTCCGCTTGGACTGTGTTTGCCACAGGTCACTGTCGTCTTTCTTGTGTTCTTGTTTATTATAGCTTGCTTGCGTTGGTTGTTGGTATCCAGTAGTGGTAACGACTGAGCTCTGTGATTCCAAGTCTGCTGCTGGAGAGTCTACACTCAAGGCCTGGAACCTGTTGCTGATATGCACATCGATGGGATAGATAGATGGTGTGCGTTCTACAGGTTTAGTAGTGGTTTTGTTGCTTGTAGAAACTGTCTGTATGTCATTATGTGACGAACATTCACTGGTAACACACGTATCTACAACACCATGGATACTTTCGGTTTGTGCACTTTTATGGAATGACTGTGCACGCTTTGGTGTCAAGGCATGTATGGATGTTTTAAAAGTCTCCTTCTCTTCTTTAAGGATTCGGATTTCCTCTCGAAGAAGAATGTTTTCTTTTTTAAACTCCGCAATAATATTAGTGGTAATAAAAATTTTTAACCTGGTGAATTGTGTTGTTTGTATAGCTGGAAATCAGTGTCTGATTTTTCACTAGACAACGTGATGGATGTTAGCGATGAAGATGATCGATTCAGTCGCTGAGCTGGCGTGCTAACTAACATTTGTCCCGTCTTGTTTTTGTTTACATTTTCACCACGCTTTGACACAGTTGATGATCGTAAGTTGGAGAACATGTTGGCAGCTCGACAAGGCAAACAGTAAATAAAAACTGCAGGCCTTTCTGTAGATCGTGCTTGGCGCTTATCTCTTGCTAGTCACACATAGTTAAGTCTCACGTTGTCGTGAATCGATAATTGGTAAAAATTCAAAAATGGATGCTCTTACCCTCACGTGTCACAATGAAATCTTCATTTCACTAAATAAACAGTCACATAAACTTGACAGTTGAGAGTGTGTAAATTCAGTTTTAAACAGAGCACAGTAATGGAGAAAATTCTCCCTTCTGTAGGGCGTGCGTGGTGATTATCACTTGTTAGCCCCGCATGGCTAATTCTCACGTTGACGTGAATCGATAATTGGTAACATTCAAAATTGGGTGCTATTACCATCACATATCACAAAGAATCCCTCATTTTACTAAATAAACGGTCACATAAACTTGAAGTGTTGAGTAGTTTGTAAATCCACTTTTAGAACGAACACAATGATATACACAGCATCGCGATTGAATTAAGTAAAACTTGTTGAAATATTCAAAAATCGAGAGAGCATGTGAAAACACGTCCGTTCGTAGAAACACGGAGCTGATCCACGACTCTGGTGATCGAGTGAGCTGGCAGAACATGACCGCCCACGCTTACCGGCATGGCACATGATGGATGGATGGAAGGATCTAAGAATACCTGTGTACGCTTGAGACATTGACAGGCTTAGATTATATGGTGTCAGAAGTGTGCAATCTTAGGATTGAAAGAAACCCACACTTTAATTAAATTATATTATATGGTGTCAGAAGTGTGCAATCTTAGGATTGAAAGGAACCCACAACCTGATTAAATTAGATTATATGATTCAAAACAATGTTTTCCCGTGATGAATTTGAATAACGAAGACACAAACAATAGATTGCACGATTTATTGCATTTATTTCGCTGCATCTCGTCAGGTACATACTGCAGAAATCACACAACTTACGTGAATTAACTAGATAAATGCTTCAAACTGAAATATACACATGTTCGCACAGTAATGTCGATTGTCTACCACGGTAATTCTCAACTGACTAATGTCCTTCTGCTTGCACAAGGACGGCTTACGAAGGTTGATTATTATAGCTTCAACAAACTTTAACAATCGACTACTTTGTGTGTTGAACAACTCACGGAAGGCACTGTCTTTTTCACCCAACTGACCGCTCTCGAGCACATGTCTCTCGACCGATGAAGCAGGACTGTTCCGGTGTGTCGGCCTGCCTAGGCTACCATCTTCTGTGTGTAGTATCTTGTCCACCCAATTCGGAATGTGTTCCGAAATCCTGCAATGTAACTGTCGCTCAGTTCTACCTATGTAGATGGCCTCGCATCTGCATGTAAATTGGTAAATACAATTTGATTTGACGTACAAAGCTACAGGTTCTTTTACTGCTGGGCTGGGGATCGGTGTGTTTCGGTATCTGATGACTATAGTTGCAGCACAGAATGTTCGCCCGACTGCAGTGGTAAGCCTGTCCCGCAGACGTTGCATTACGTCATCTCTTTTAGCCGTGTTTAGATATTCCTGTTCTAAACTGTGTAGGAGTAGTAGTAGTAGTAGTAGTAGTAGTAGTAGTAGTAGTAGTAGTAGTAGTAGTAGTAGTAGTAGTAGCAGCAGCAGCAGCAGTAGTAGTAGTAGTAGTAGTAGTAGTAGTAGTAGTAGTATCTTTAGAAGTAGTAGTAGTAGTAGTAGTAGTAGTAGTAGTAGTAGTAGTAGTAGTAGTAGTAGTAGTAGTAGTGGTAGTAGTAGTGGTAGTAGTGGTGGTGGTAGTAGCAGTGGTAATAGTGGTGGTGGTGTAGTGGTGGTTGTAGTAGTGGTAGTAGTAGTGGTGGTAGTTGGTAGTGGTAGTGGTAGTAGTAGTAGTAGTAGTAGTAGTAATAGTAGTAGTAGTAGTAGTAGTAGTTGCAGTAGTAGTAGTAGTAGTAGTAGCATTAGTAGTAGTATCTTTAGTAGTAGTAGTAGTAGTAGTAGTAGTAGCAGTAGTAGTAGTAGTAGTAGTAGTAGTAGTACTACAAGTGGTAGTAGTAGTGGTAGTAGTGGTGGTGGTAGTAGCAGTGGTAATAGTGGTGGTGGTGTAGTGGTGGTTGTAGTAGTGGTAGTAGTAGTGGTGGTAGTTGGTAGTTGTCAGGGTCTTAAACTTGGCTCGCTCACCTAACAGTGTGAGACAGTACAAATACAACGTGATTTAACGTAAGACTCAACGACACACCGTTCGATGGATTTATTCACATTAAATACGGAACGATGTTCACAACAAGATATATACTGGATGTTTCCATATACACTTACACAATACAGCTCACAACGTCTCACTCTCAAGATGTCCAGACACTCGACTTTCAGCACAGATACCACACAACGCCTTTCTCTCTTCACACGTCTGTCCGAGTCGAAGTCCCCAAGCTGTCTCCCGCTAACTCGCAACTCGCCTCTCACCTCAGGTGACGTCACGAGGCATGCGTGCGTTTAGCGTCGTCCTGGCTTGACCACTGGTCGCTTGTCAGCCAGCAGTCTTGCAGGCCGGTAATCACTATCCGCCTTGCGGCGTAACGAAGTTACGGCGTCCCTTCTGGGAGCTAAGTCGCCTGGCGGGCGTAACGATGTCACTGCATCTCTGTCTCCTTTCCGGACTCTGACACGCTCCCCCGGCAACTTCATGAAAGATGTCATCTTTCATGTCTCATATATACATAATGGGTTAATATTTAAACCTTGTCAGAGTCTACCCTTTTGTTGTTATTTACACATGCAAATAAATACACATATGCCATAGAAATATATAAGAAATGTACATTGCAATCAACGACATGTGGTGTTCAACCTTTAACACTTGTCAGGTTTCATCGTCTTGATGGCTGACTACCTCAATTGCCTTTGCGACCCAGTCAGATCAGTAGTACCAGCTTCACGCATCTACCTCGCAGCAATTTGAAAAAAAAGTAATAATATGGTTCTTGAAACAAAAACCATCTAGCCAGACTGATATACGACTTTTATAAGTCCCTGCCCTTATTTGGTCAGTAGCTCTCGCGTTGGTCTGCAACGTTGGCACCCTTTGCCATGCTCGTTAGATGTCTACCTGTAGTGTTGACAATCTGACAACATCATGTCTATTTATACGCAACACATTAATGGATACATTTCAAATTATGGCCCTTTGTGTAGGGATGTAATAACACACAAATGAAAGGGAAATAATTTTAACATTCATGAAATACAATAATTTACAATAATTCTATTATTTCTTAGCGTCATTGCTTGACGTTTCTTCATATTAACGAGAAAAAGTCGGTAATATGAATACATAAATCAAGATATGATTCTAAGATTACACTACATAAATAAATAAACACACAATTCGTGTATTACATTTTATAGAATCCTAAACATTTTAGAATCGTCATAAATGTATGAACTTTTATTTGTCGTCTGCTACTTTTACTCTAAATTCCTAACTAATCCGGAAGTACACACGAACATTAAATCAGCTGATGTAGAAGCTTGTAGAACACACTTGTTCCGGTTTGATGTAGTTACGGAAAGTACCTTTCTTACAGTTCATGTGTTTAGATGTTTCACAATACCTTCTGGATTACGATCGACTGTTCATGTGTTTCATTACCGAATATTATGGATTTCGGTTAACTGCAATGGAGTAGCTGTCACTGTTCAGTTTACACGTTCGCACACGTCATTAAAATATCCTTGGAATTATCCAGTTGCAGAATGTCACTGTTACATTGGATAGTTCGCTTAAGGTAAGTTCTTTGAGCGAATGTAACACAGTTGTTGTTGGTAATATATACAATTAATAAAGTTCGCTTTCTACCACACACTACACAATTATACAGGACAATCAATACATGAATTAGTAAAATAAGAATACTATTTATAATGGGGGTAACCCCTATCACATCACATTATAGACACTGCACAGCTTTTTGTGAATAGAAAAACACTTATTCACTCAATAATGGCTGTGTCGGTCTGAGTGTATTTGCACACACTGCACTCAGACATTGGTGCTTACTGGGTCGGTCGGACAACGGGACAAAAGATCGGCAATCGCATTGGTTCTGCCTGGAATATGTCGAACTTCAAAGCTATAATCCTGAAGCTTCAAAGACCAGCGTGCTACCATATGATTTGAGGGTATTCCTGAATTTATAAAACGCAACGGGCTGCTGTCAGACTCTACGATGAAGTGCCGTCCTAGAAGAAATCTTGATAATTTGGTTATACCTACCACTAAATCTAGGGCTTCCAACTGAGGAATGGACCAAGCCCGTTCTCTGGCTTTTAGTTTTCTTGATACGAAGTACACTGGGTGTAGTATGTTATTGTACTCTTGTAACAAGACTGCTCCAATCGCCACGGAGCTAGCATCTGTACGCATTCTGAAAGGTAAACGAAGGTTGGGCAATTTCAGGATAAGATTGTTGACACTATTATCAGAAAAACACGCAAGTACTTTATTAAATGCAATTTTTAGGCATTCATTGTGTACAATTTTCTCCGGTTTTTCTTTTGTTAGTACATTAGTAAACACTTCGGTCAGTTCGGAAAACTCAGGAATGAACTGCCGGTAGTAATTTATCAATCCCAAAAGACTTCTGACTTGTTTCTTAGTAGTCGGAAGTGATAGTTTTAAAATTTTGGACACAATTTTATCGTCTGTCATGACAAAGCCATTGGATATTTTGTACCCCAAGAACGTTATTTCCTGGTAGGCTATGTCTACTTTCGCAGGCTTTACAGTCAGTCCGTGCTGTCTAATACGTTCAAATGTCTGTCCTAACGTCTTAATGTGCTCTCTCATCGTCTCTGTGTGAATACAGATGTCGTCGATATAGCAAATTATGTTAGGAATGTCTACAAGAAGAAGTCGTGTCATACGAACGAAGGTGGCAGGGGCATTAACAAGCCCAAATGGAAGTTTGCACCATTCGTACAGTCCCCACGGTGTGGCAAATGCTGTCAAATGTCTGCTCTGTTCGTCTACTTCTATCTGATATATATCCTTTAGTCATATCTAACGTCGAAAAGAACCTAGCGTCTGTCAGTTCTGTCAGAAGATCGTCAGTGTTTGCCATTGGCTCCAAATCAAGAACAGTAATTTTATTTAGCTTCCTATAGTCGATGCACAGTCTTATTGTATTGTCCTTTTTCCGTATTATCACCATTGGCGATGAGAAGTCTGACTGGGATCGTCTGGTGATGTTGTTTTTCTCTAAGTTGATTATTTCTTGGTGCAAATGTTCTTTGTAGTGCAATGGGATGGTGTATGGTCTGCATCTTATGGTGTGTTTGATGTGAGTGTGATGTGATGCTGTACTAATTCTGTTTGTCCTGGGTTGTTGGAAAAGATGGTGTTGTACTGCTGTATAAGCTGTTTGCAACTGTTTGTCTCTGCTTGAGTTAACTTTGGATTGATTTTGATATCCTTCAAGCAGCTAGTCGTGTCTAATGTAGGTGTTGGAATCTCGTCACTAGCATCGTCGTCTTCGTGATCTATTATCACTGTACACGCTGTTGTATCGTCTTGTTCGTTGTCTCTGTTGTGGTATGGTCTTAGCATATTTATGTGATATATTTTGTGTTTGTCTTTTATGAGGATTTCGTAGTCTACAGGTGAAATCTGTCTCGTCACTTTGAAGGGTCCCTGCCAAGAATCAGTCAATAAGTGTCTGTCACTAGGTAGTCGAAGAAGAACGTCCTGTCCAGGTGTCAACGTTATTGTCCTGTTACCTTTGTCAGCATACTGTCTATAAGTAGCACCAGATAGTTTTAGTGCATTCTTTGCAATAATACATGATTTGATGATTCTTTCACGCAATGATGTAACATATACGTATGATGATGTGGGTTTAAGTACTGGAATAGAGTCAGTTAACATTTGGTGATAAATGGTCAATGGGCCGCGTGGTTTGGCACCATAGATAAGTTCAAAAGGAGAGAAACCGGTACTAGCATGTGGTACCTCGCGATAAGCAAAAAGAATAGCTGGTAGATATAAATCCCAGTTATTGGGGTGCTCTTGCGTTACTTTTGCAAGCATGTGCTTTAGATCCCCGTTAAATTTTTCAATTACTCCGCTACTGTGAGGATGGTACGGGGAATTGAAACATTGCTTCACTCCCAACATTTTGGTGAAAGCCTGAGTAGATGCGGCAATAAACTGAGTGCCCCTATCAGATTGGATAGTATCTGGAAAACCCATCCTAGAAAAAATATGGAAGAAAACTTCCATTATGTCATTGGCAGTTATGTTCTTTAGCGGAATCGCTTCTGGCCAGCGACTACATTGATCAATGACAGTTAGAATAAATTTATTCCCTCTAGTTGTTGTATGCTTGAGAGGGCCCACTATGTCAACCGATAGTTTTTCAAAAGGTCGACTGGCTAAGTCAGTGACTTGTAACTTTGCCTGTGGGTGTTTACCTTTTTTTATCAGTTTCTGGCAGGTGTCACAACTTCTGCAATATGCTTTAATGTCATTGCAAAATTTGGGCCAATGAAACTGCGTCAATAATCTAGATCTGGTCTTAACGTATGCCATGTGCCCTGCAAGAGGTATATCGTGGGCAAGATGTAAGGCTTGCTTGCGATAACTTGTTGGCAAAACAGTTTGCTCTGTGGTGTTGTCACCTTTGGTGTAATACCTGGTGAGTATATCATTTTTCACAGCAAAATGCCATTTTGCATTCTTGGTTACCTTTGGCTTTTGGCCGATCAGATTAAAGTATTTTGACAATGAAGGATCAGCTTTTTGTGCTGTTACAAATGTTTCCTTCATAGTGTTTGTAGGTAGTGTTACTGGGCTGAGTGATTGTATAGCCTCAGTTTGCTTACTTTCATCTTGCACTCTAGCAGTAGCTCTAGTTACTGCGTTCACACATTCAATGATATCAGATGATGATGGAACAATGGTATCAATGATGTCATGAGAACTTAGTGCTACATTAGCTACAATACAATCAATAGGTGGTGTGACATTTTCAATGATGACATTTGATGTTGATGTTATGTTATCATCAATACATAGAGATGTTTTGTCATGAGGTTTATCATTCACCTCAGGTAAATTTCCAATAATTACATCACACACTGGGTTTGTTAATACAGCGCACTTTACTTTCCCAGTGAGGAAAGGTGTTTCAATATATGCCCATGCTAATGGGTATTTCTCAATATTGCCTGAGAATGTTCTGCATGTTACGTGCCTGCCTGTATAGTCTGTAGGCATTATGAATGTTCTTTTCAGACCAATGAGTGAACTGCCTGTATCACGAAGGACTGTAGCAGACTTGCCATTCACATATCCGTGATGGATGTTTATTTTGCCTTTTGAATCTACTACCAAATTAGCTTCTTCATTGGCAATAGGGATGGCATGACCGCATGTTAAAATACCATCTTCAAAAAAGGTGTTACAAACAGAGCATTTGTTTGCGCTGAATATGTCAAAAGTCTGTGCTGAGTTCACAGGATGTTTCTCTGGCTCTTCTTCATCAGACGCCGAACTATCAAACAAGGCGGCATTTGCTTTGTTGGTCATATGCCTGCCCTTACAATCTTTCCGATGGTGTCCGTACGCCTTACAGGGGAAACATTTACGCAAACTTTTAAAGGATTTACGCTCCTTATCTTGTCTGTTTACCATGTTTAGTAGGTAAGTAGGATAACCAGGGTTTTTATCACACATCTCAGTCTGATGATGAGAATATTTACAATAATTGCAATGGTATAACTTCTCAGAAGTAGGTCTATGAGGTTTCTGCCTACTATAGGGTTTGTCATAGTTAGCCGCTGCTACAAAGTTAATGTCAGTAGCTTCAGCGGCAAAGCAATGTTTGTTGGCTGTGTAGTACGCCGAACCACGTCTTTCAATCTCATCCACACTAGTGCATTCGTTCTCTAACAAAAATTTAGAAAATGCTGAAGGAATCGATGATACAATTTTGTCTCTAATGATTAGATCTTCTAATCTCTGATAATTCTTATCAATTTTAGCTGCTGAAGTCCATTTGGTGAATATATCTCGGACTAAGCAGAGGTAATCAGAGAACGTTTGAGTCGGTTTTGGGCTCAACTTACTGAATTGTTCTCTGTAACCTGCCTCATCTAACATAAAATGTGCCATAATCTTAGATTTCAGATAATGGTAATCTTTTCTGAGGTCTTTGGGGATGGTTTCAATTACTTTGAGAGGTTCCCCTGACAAACTCCTCATGTACACAATATTCCATTCAGACAGTGGAACTTGATAATGTTCCATTAAAGTTTCGAAATTTTGGGTAAAAGCTGCAATGCAGTCACCCGAGGTATAGTTACGTACAATACCTTGATATTTCTTGTACTGGTTTTCTTTCTCCAGTCTTTCAGATTTCTTAGACTCTTTGTTAATGGCAGTCTCAGTTTCAAGTTGTTTCATTTTCAACTGTAACTCCAGTTCTTCTCTCTTACTCTGAGCTGCTATTTCTGCCTTTTTCAGCTCACTATCTATCTCAGCTTGCTTTGTCTTTGCAGTCAGTTCTAATTCGGCTTGCTTTAAGGCTGTGTCTGCCTCTACTTGTTTGGCAGCCATTTCTGCCTGCTTTAATGCTCTTTCAGCCGCTCTTTCATCGCGTTCATTAGCCTTCTCCTGTACTAGTAGGTATTCCGAGTATTTCTGCTCACTCCACTGTGTTAATTCATCACCATGTAACTGTAATTTTATCCCCATATCAATGAAATCAAATAATGAAGACATGATGGACAATGTCAATGAAATACCAGCCACACAAAATATGTTATAAGTGGTTAGTCATGAACAAATTACAATTGATTTCTATTGACGATGCGTGCCTAAAATTGCATAGTTAAAGTATGTGAAAAGGAAAAAATATACTCAAGTGCCCTGTGAAGAATGGTTGGAAATCGGGCTAGGAACTGTAGGGTCGTTACTTCAAAACCACGAATGACCTCTACGGCAAGGTTTCGGATGGTACGGAAAAACCTGCTTTGTTTTTGGAGAGAAATACATTAATGTCTATTCGTTGGTGTGTGCCTGCTTGTCACTAAGTGTTGATTAGGTTTGTATGGCGTTGAGTGTAATTGTATGTCGTAAGTTTGTCTGTCAACAATTTTTTTTTTTTTTTCAAAACAAGTTACTTTCTTTCCAAACACTTTTCGCTTCCGACAACTCACTTCACAAAGACAATCTACACTTATGTTAACACCTTACAACATTGATGATACATCACTTACATCAAGATAACATTCAGTAAGGACATAGACATCAAGTTTACAAGATGGCGACAAGGTCAAAATGGCGACAAGATCACAATGTCGACAAGG
>JACEFZ010020591.1:112500-162515 GCA_014155875.1 Cepaea nemoralis | reverse complement strand
AAAAGAAAATTTTTCAAAATGGGAAAAAAATTTTTTTTTGGAAACTTTTAAGCCCGGGGGTCCCAAAAATTCCCCAAAAAAAAAACCCTTAATCCCCGGGAAGGGGAAAATTGGGGTTTTAGTGAGGTGTCTTAATGGTTTGCCCAGTTTTCCATCAGGTTCACACTCTCTACTCTCATTTGCAACTGTTATTGGGAAAAGAATACTAGGATTGTTATTTTATTTATGTGGTGACTTTAAAAATGTTGTATTTACAACAATTTTTCCTCTCTCTCCCATGCAAAAATTTAAAATTTGGAATGGAGTAGGCCTCATTTTTATTTATTTTAAGTGTCTTAATTTCGGGGAAAAAAAAGAATTTTCCCCCTGTAATAGCTGTCTTAGTTATATTAAATATTTGTGTTCTCTGGTGTTTCAGGTACCTTAATTTTTGGATAAATATTAATAACCAGTATGCAAAAAATTATACAACAATTTTAAAGCTAATAATCTTTTCATACTGAGAACTTAAAATCATGGATACAAGCATTTATGTTGACCCATAAGATATCTAAAACATCATCTTTAGTCTGCTACATTGAATTCCTAACTGATTATTAAACAGTGATACATGCAATTTTCACTTTTAAGAAATAAAACCCTTCTAGAGATTTATTGTGGGTTTTACACGTCTGGACAGTTGCCCTCATATAGAAGGTTCCATTAAACAACACCATAAAACCTTAAAAGAATTGGTCTGTTGCGAGAGGTCACCCCGGTTTTTAATACCACATAGAGATCCCAAAAGTGAGTCTTATCAGGGTATACCCAAGTTTTGTATCCCGTCATCGGCAACGGTATGTGAGCCCCTAGCAGGTTATTACCGGGGTTTTAAAATCCGAGACGAGTTTTAGGGTTTTCCCAGGTTTATAGCCCGAAATAGCCTACCCAGTTTTTGGACAAATTTGATAGTTGACAGAGGACCTAGTTAGTAGTGTTCTCTAGAGGTATATCTTAATAATAAAAAACAAGATAAAGGATATGTTTAGCACGTTTTGTCTAAAGGGCCTCAAATGAGCTATCATTCCGCAATAGCCTTTTTGGAGAACCACTTTTCTTTGGTAACACCCCCACTGTGAGACCAAATATGTATCTACACAGAAAAAAAAAAGAAGTAAAAGTTCCCTCAAGACCAAAAGGGGGTCTGGACTATTCCCCCTGTACAACTGAAGATCCCCCTCTCATTATAATGTTGCCAGTGTGCTATTCGTCCGTCACATTAGATCTACTTTTCTTTATTTTGTCATTGACCTATATCATTTTGTCCTTTCTTTGGGATTGTAGGGCTCATTATATGTAGGAAAAAAACTTCAACAATAACTGTACATTCATCTGTTGGACAAGACATCTACAGCAGTTTCTTGACAAAAATGGGACATACATTCACAGGGAAATTTTGTACACCATCCATTGTACAAGATTCATCAAAAGAGATACTTGACAACATCTATACAAGACTTTTCACAATATGTATAATCAACCACAGCACTTAAGACAGTCATCAGAGACAATACTTGACAGCAACTGTACAAGACATTCTCTTGAGACATGTACTTAAAACACTGGTTCATTAAATATACTTTATTGAGCTGATTGTGAGTCGAGTGATGACCACTGTTTCATCTCCTGCCATGTCAACACTTCAATCATTACATAGAAAATGTATAAAATATGTCACACATGCATGTAGAGAAACATGATACACCACCTCCCCCTTTACTCCATCACCCAATAACTTTCCTCCTCCTCTCCTCTCTAATCTCCACTACACCATTGTCTTTTATCCTTTCTTCTACTGTTAATGAGGGAAAACCAAGATAAGCCATAACCTGGGGGAAGCATAGGGACATTCTGCTCCACTGGTCTGTTTAATCCCTTTAGCACCTATGATGGTGTTGGACAGCTCAGGTTGCAGTTTTCCCCCATGATGTTTTTCCAAGTCAGGCTATTCCCTGCTGTCACAGTTTGAAGAAAAGCTACAGCCTTGTCTTTCACTAGTGAGTTGACTGTTCATGAAGTTGAGACTTAGGTTTTTGTTCTACTTTTCCTGTAGAGGAAGATCTAAGATACAAATATGTCCCAGTCTTCTTTCTCCTCAGTCTATCTCACTTACTTTACAAGTCTTCATTCTGAAAACACTGTGTGAGCACCAGGCTGGAGATTAACTAAGATAAGTCCTAGCTAAACAATCCATTGTCCCAGTCATTTCACCAGACGTCTTGAATGAGGTTAACCACCATAGACTTGTTGTTTAGTTCTCAGATGACATTTGATTAATGAACACTGAAGTCTTCAGAACTATTTTTCTCCCTTATTTATATCCAGCTGTTTGAGAGCTGAGCTGAAAGCCTCTAAGAAATTCCCATATTGTGGTTTCTAGAAGATTTCACTTATAGAGAGTTGGTTCTGGATTCTGGGACTACTGGTTAGTTTTCCCAGATGATATATGGAAGCCTCTCCACCATCATCTTGTTCTCTGTCAATATACAAAATGGCACAACATCTCTTTACATTTGTTAAAAGATGATGTTATCATACATTAACATACACAGATGGAGATGGGGAAGGTTAAGGGAGGATGTTGACCAAACACACCTCTCCTAGTTGATGATGTAGTGAATTTCACTGTGATGTACTGTGGTAATCACAAGACTAGATGCTGAGACAGGGTAGCTTAACACAATTACAAGCATTTATGTGGTCTAAGTTCCACCATGTTTGAACCACAGTAGACCTGGGCACAAGGAGGACCAGACACAGTACAGCAATCATTGTGACATAGCAACATGGGACAGGCATTGTGAAGGGAAATGGAAAATAGGCATTTACAGCTGCAATCTGCATTATGTATTAACTAATGGCATTTACCCAATTAGCAGACCAGACATCCATTCCTATGGCTGTGATGTTGGTGCATGAATGTCCTATTCCATATACACTTATACAGCAATGCCAGACCTCACCCCTTTTTCACCAGACTTGTCTCACCGGTACATCATCATCATCATCATGTGCTCTTTCCCCACTGAGTATCTACCACAGTAGGTAACAGAAACTCAATTGCATACGCGATTGTTCACATATGCACCAAAGCACATATGTGGAAAACATGTTTAGTTCTTGTAAGTTTGCATGAGCCATACATTATATTCAGCCAACTAAGACACAGGTTCACACACCTATTGTCCTTCTAGGAACTAGTGTATATGAACCAACCAACAGTAAAGGTACCAGTGTAATACTTCAGAGAGAAATGGTATTCTCTTGAGCATATAGCCACCAGGCATCACATGAACTTAGCAATTCTGGCGTGCCACACACAACCTGTTTACATATTGATATTGAAGCATCTTTCTTTCTACTAATGTGAGAGATTACTTATCAAAGCACCAGCTCATTCACTCCAACATTCTCAGCGTTTTACAAAGAAACTTGTACATGTTTACATCACCCATTCCCATTCAGACTGCCATATGTTAACTCGCGAGAGCAAAGGTACAGTTGATTTAAGAATGAGTCATCCTAGGCATGAAGAATGCACAAGGGGTTTGGGTTTGCGAATTTGCATGAGTGTACTATACATTCATCAAGCATACGCAATCAGTCACAACAAGGGATTGATATGCACTTGGAGTATACAGCGTGAAAGACATGTCAAGGTTGAAGAAGCAGTATCCAGAATACTGGCGCACAGAAGTTAGGTTTTTCACTTTCACATTTTATTCATAAAATACTCTTATATTCTTCTCTTTCGTTCACTAGGCACACTACAACATTAAAGTATGTTTTAAAGTGGTACCTGTTGTCCAGAGAACAATATATTATTGAATATTTAAGGGCATTTTTGTCATCACATCACTAAATAGCTACCGCCCCGGATGGAATCTTGGCTCGAATTGCCAAATTTTACAATGTGGGCTCATTACTTATTAGCCAATGAAAAAGCAAGCGCATACCGCTGCCCTCCCCCATCTGGGATGGTCCCCGTTCAGACTTAAAGTATTTTTATGAATGTGTCGGGCTGGGAATGGGGAGGTTCTGATCCATCATGTTACACCAACCAACAAAACAACCAGTCATCCATTCAATTAACAAATCGACCAAACAACCAAGCAAATAACCAACAACCAACCGACCGATCGACCAACCAAGCGATCAACTAACCAGCCAGCGAGTCAACCAACCATCTAACCATTCAATCAACCGACAATCCAACCAACCAACAAACAGAGAATGCACATTATTGATAATATTGTGACCTCACCACCCAACAATCCATTCATGTCCCCGCTGATCACTTCAGACATCTCCCCCATCATCACAATACGTTGCCATCGTCTCCTTGAAGAATCTGGTGTACTCCCACGCTCGGCCACCTGCACACTTTTATAAAAGTTCAAATTCAGCGTTCCTCTTTTAATCGTCCGATTGCCCAGAATGTTCTCTGATATCTGAGAGTTTCCTCGTGACTTCTATGAATGTCAATCAGTGGAGGAGAATCTAGTATGATATGTTTAAATAACAACAGTCTCAGCTAAAGTGTCGGTGAGGTATACCACCCCAACAAAGAAAGTGTGAGGTATCCCCACTTCCCATTCCTAACGTGTGAGGTATCCCACTTCCCACACAGAACGTGTGAGGTCGCATGGAATTGACAAAACCCAGGCCGGCACACACAACTAAAATCTGACATCATAACGCCCCGCCGCCCCTCGAGATATCCGCCCTCCAGGGGGCGCATACACTACCCAATTAAAATGGGTCGTAAATATGCGTTATGTTGCGACCGGCTCCCAGCTGAAGATGGCTGCATGGGAGAACAGCTCCGCTACACGGCAACACGAAGACAGGTAGATAAGGCGGGATGGAGCAACGTGATAGAAATGTGCAACAAATCCTTCAGCTGGTCGCACTAACTGCCTTTATCTTCTAGTGAGAACGCCGCTGTAGAGCAGCATCACAACACGCGTGTCGTGAGTTCGAATCTCTTGCCGTGAATCGTGACAGATGGAGACTATTGACGACCGATACACAAGAATGTAAACATTATATCTACCGACATGTGCAGCGTGTTATCTACAGCCTATGTAAACAAATTGTCAGCATCTAAGGCTATCAAGGCATTTTATCTGCAGCCTACGTAAACATTCTATCTAGAACCTATTTAAACATGCCATATACACACGCTTGTAAAACTGTTACGTAAAGCCAATGTCAACATTCTGTCTGCAACCTACGTAAACATTCTATCTACATCCCACGTAAACATGCTATCTACAACATATATTAGAATTGTATCTATAGCCCAAGTAAACACACTATCTAGTCTATATCTATAGCCCAAGTAAACACACTATCTAGTCTATATCTATAGCCCAAGTAAACACACTATCTAGTCTATATCTATAGCCCAAGTAAACACACTATCTAGTCTATATCTATAGCCCAAGTAAACACACTATCTAGTCTATATCTATAGCCCAAGTAAACACACTATCTAGTCTATATCTATAGCCCAAGAAACACACTGTCTAGTCTATATCTATAGCCCAAGAAACACACTGTCTAGTCTATATCTATAGCCCAAGTAAACACACTGTCTAGTCTATATCTATAGCCCAAGAAAAAACACTGTCTAGTCTATATCTATAGCCCAAGAAAACACACTGTCTAGTCTATATCTATAGCCCAAGAAAACACACTATCTAGTCTATGTACCATTTTGTTTCTTGTGGTCGTGGTATAGTAAAGCTTCATCATCATCAAGTGCCTTTGTTGGCTGGCGTGGGTGATAATGCTTCCCCATACATTGTCATCTCCAACGGCATGGATAAATTCATGTGTTGACTCTCTTCCGTCTATGACAAAAGACTGTCAAGAATTCTCTCTCTCTGTCTTCCTCTATTTATCTTCCACACATCTTTCCGGTTGTCACAACATGTTCCAGTTTTTATCTTCTCATAATGTGACTAAACACGATGACTGCCTCTTTCTGATGCTTGTGATGAGCTTGCTTTGCGACTCAGCTTCCTTTAGAACGCCCTGATTGCTCATTTTGGCTGTCCAATTAATTTTCAGCATTCTTCTACAAAACCACATCATCAAAGCTTCCAGTGATTGTTTCGTCTGTTTACTAATTGTCCAGGATTCGAAGCTGTATGTTAAAACTGGTTCTATGTAGCATGCAATAACTCTGTTTGTAACTTCAAATGACAATGAGTTACTGCATACAAAGTTCGTCATTTGATAGAATGCAGTTTTTGCTTGTCACATTCTGTTTATCTCCGTGATACATCTCCCATCTGATGTTACCCAAGTACCTAGTTATTTGAATTTCTGCACTTGCCCCAAAATTATGTCATTTACTTTAATTGCACATTTAGGCACAATCTGTTTCTTCGAAATCACCGTGACTTCTGTCTTTCTATTATTCAAGCTAAGGGCTATTTGTCCCCCTTTCTACAATCATTGTATATATAATCTACAAGACGATTATATATATGGAAAATCCCCGGAGACAACCTGCAATCAACTTTACCACACAATGAGTCCAACGAGATTCAGAAGCAGTTTTTTTTTTAAAATCTCGCATATCCTTTACAGGACATCGCTGTCAACACCAGCATTTTACCGCTGTCGTTGATTTCTTGGCAAGATTACTCTGAGTAGTTTGCCACTGCTTTCTGAGCGGCCAGCTCACTTATCCCGCGAGAACCGCTTCCAGTTCCCGCGCGCTGCGTTATCCTACGTGGATAAACGGAATTACGGAGAAAGTCGTTTAAACCCTAGGCCAGGGAGATCGGCAGGAGCAGTTTAGTTGGAGCAAAATTTAGAGCAGGAGCAGATGTACAGAGTGACCGTGTGCCAGTTATAGGTTACGACTTAAAACCATAAAGAACACCCCAAAGAACAACCAGTTAGATCTAGCATTACCTAACACAAAAACAAAAATTTGAGAAAGGTACAATGCCGCTGTAAAGAACAGACACAATGTCATCGAGATAATAGACTATTGATGAACAATGGGACATGTTGCGGGAATTAATCGAGCACCCATCACAAGAAATAATTCCACCTATACATAGAATTGCCGATCTCCCTGGCCTAGAGGTTAGTGACTGTTCTCCGTAATCTCGTATACTCTCGTAAGTAACGTGACCACGGTGAGAATCAGCAGTGGTTCGAATCGCGTCGGTTACTTACGGGGTATGTGAGCCGGCCACTCAGAAAGTAATGGAAAACTACTGAGCGTAATATTGCCAAGAAATCAACAATCAGCTAAAAGATGCTGATGTTGACAGCGATGTCCTGTAAAGGATATGCGAACAAAAACAAACACAAAAACAAAACAAAAAATACACAGAAATGCAACACCAGAAAAAATGAATGACATGAAATTTTGCAGATGATAGAAGCAAGAATAAGGGAAAGAAAAGAATTGAATATGCAAAGAAATAGTAAAAATATGCATAGCGGCTGAAGAAGTCTGCCTGAATCAACAGTGCATGGAGATTGGCACAAACTACGGAAAAGACTCTCATTCCATGTATCAACGAATAAATACAATAACAGGTAGGAAAACACAGAATACCACTGGGTGTTTGAAATCCAGAAACGGTACACTATTGATGGGAGAAGATGATATAGTCCAGTGGTTCTCAACCTTTTTTGGCCCATGCACCCCTTTACCATATGTTCAGAATGTCATTCCCCTTTTGTATATCCTCCCTATAACCCCCCCCCCCCCCACACCCCCGCCCCTACATAGTATATGCAAAAGTGGAAGCTACATTTAATAACACATACTACAACAAGTCTAGACGTCTACATAAAACGTGATTTGCGGGTCTATTTACGTCATAAAACATATTTCAGAAGGGCATGAAGTGCATAACCGTAAAGTATGGAGGGAAATACAATATAAAGTAATTGGTTCTTGTATTATCGCGATCTTGAAATAATCTTAATCTCTCCCCCCCCCCCCCCCCCCCCCCTGTCTGAATGACATCTACACTATGACGCACATTCTCTCTCTCTCTCTCTCTCTCTCTCTCTCTCTCTCTGTCTCTCTCTCTCTCTTTCTCTTTCTCTCTCTCTCTATCTCTCTCTCTCTCTCTCTCACACACACACACACACACTTATATACACGCACACACTTACTCACACGCACACGCTTACTCACACACATGTACACACTTACTCATATACACTTACTCATATACACTTACAAACATACTCACACAACACTTACTCACACACATACACACTTACTCACACACGTGCACACACTTACTCACATACACGGACACACATACTCACACATTCTCACACAAACTCATACATACGCGTATACAGTAACTTAAACACACACACAAACGCACAATATCTTTCACACACACACACACACACACACACACACACACACACACACACACACATACACGTTCACGCTTTCGCACTCTTCCTGTTTCACAGGAACACGCACGTTTCCAGTTTGTCGAACACATAAAAAAAAGAGACCACACCGGGAATTGAACTCGGGAGCCCCACAAGGCAGTTAACTGGTTGTGTGAGTGCCATCCCACAATAAAACACACCACCCACATTTTGTGAACTCACAACCAGTACACTCACTCAGGCTCATAAACCACACGGTCGTGAATGAGTTAAATCTTGGAGCATATTAACCCCTCCAGTTTTATGAGCTGCTGTACTCGGTAACCTCGGCTAATGGATGCGTCCACGGCCAGGCTGTTACTTTTAACTCCTGCCAAAGTTGTGTTCACACCAGGGGAGGTAACATGTGTTCAAAATGTGGCCCAGGGGAAGATAATCGAATGATTAGAACCAGTGTGGGGGGTGGGGTTTATGTGATAGGTCCTGTGCTTCAGCTTTCAATGTGGCAGATAAAGAGAGCTGACATGTTGGTGGGAGATGTCATCTGGGTGGCCGAGTGGTTAGCACAGATCTGATCGCTGGCTATCATCGCACAACACTTGATTGGAACTCAACCGCTGCCAGAAGAGAGTTTTGTTATTTTTTTTTTTTTTTGGGGGGGGGGGGGGGGGGGGGGGGGTGTAAGAACTCGCTCGCTTTGAACTCAAGCGTAGTCCTTACCCGCGCCACCACTTCTAGTGCACAGCACTGACATCTACGTGTGGATTAACTGTCCCTATTACCAGACTCCATGGCAGCTCCGTGGCGAAGGGGTGACGGACTCAGTTCATAATCCGGCATACCCACGTTCGAAACGCAGCTGTGTTAGTTTTTTTTTTGTTTTTTGTTTTAATGAAATGGTATGTGTGCCGGTCGTTCAGAAACTAATAGTAAACTACTGAACGTAACCTTACCCTGGAATCACAAACAGGTAAAAAATGCTGGGGTTGACTACTACGTCCCGTAACGGACATGCAACTAACTTTTCATTAGCAGTGTCTATAGCCACTAGGCGAATCCACTCCCGACTGCTGAGATACTTCTAATTTGGGACCCCCAAGTCAAGGACGAGAAGTCAACATTTTTGTCCAACTGGCCGGTGTAGAGGTTAAACCTGCTACATCGTAATCAGAACACCAGAATTTTAAGAGCAAGAGCTCGTTTCCATTGATCCTGGGTGACCTGTTATCCAATCAGAAACGCAGATAGTGTGCGAATGTCAAGGTTACGAATTGATGTGTGGAAGGAGGACATGCGCATGTACTGTTGTCTCTCACAGAACGACTCACTGTACACAAGCCACTCACACATCCCTGCTGCAGCAACTGTATGCGATGTCTTGCTCGTCCTCTGGCTAACCCAGTAGGGTGTGACTATCGGTACCCACACATCGACGGTTCTGGGTGTCTCCGGATGTGAGAGATGGTTATAGGAACATCTCGAACAGTCCATCAGTACCTCAGCAGTGAAGTGTCATGGCACTACCCATACTTATGTGCTGACACTGATCACTGTCGTGGTTAACACTTGGGTACAGACTCAACATGGCTACACTACGGATATTCCCATAGATCGCCCTCCTGATAGTTCCAGTAGCGGTTTGATTAGAAGTCAGCCTCGCATTTCCTCTACACTGTGAGTGTCGCACAGGCCTCTGGTTACGTCCTCGTCAACCAGTCTCTCTAAATATGGACACTCTCAGGCCAGCTACCGTGTCCACCTGGTCCCAGAGATGCTTCTCCACCTGATCCCCGAGACCCTTCTCCACATCACATGTATTTTAATATAGCCCTCAGCCGAAAGGACGTCCACAGCCAGTTTATCAGCCTGCTCATTGCACTGCACAATGTTATACCTCGGGCAGAAAACCCATTACATGCTGTCAACCTGTATCTTGCCGAGTGATGCTACCAACTCCACTCAGAACACGTCAGTGTCCACTGTTCAAGCATGCTCTGTCAGTCCGTCACAACCACATGTCTGGATATGTTGTTCTCCAGCCATCGGGAGACTGCCGTCACAACCACAACTTCCATTCTGATGCTAGGTGGTGTAGAATCATATGCCAGTCTCTCCTGTATTGGACGGAGTCCATTTATCTCTAAAAATGAAGCCTCCAACCACATTATAGCCTGTCATCCTCAATATCTGTATCATGATCACAACAATTAAGTGGATTCTCATCCATGTTTATTTCCTGACAGTGTTAATTTAATTTCTTTGTTTTGTTAATTTCAGACATGCAGCAATCCATACATCTACCCTCTGCGTCCCTCCAGACAACAACTGTCACATTAAAGAAGAGACGCCGCCCATATTCCAAGCTGCAAATCGCTGAACTAGAACGCGAGTATTCAAGCTCCACCTATATTTCCAAGTCGAGGCGATGGGAGTTGTCTCAGATAATCAACCTATCAGAACGCCAGATTAAAATCTGGTTCCAAAATCGACGAATCAAAGCCAAGAAGATACAAAAGAGGGAGGTAACGACGCCATACTCTCCTCCAACTGGAATCCTAGGCTTGACACATGACGCGCCGTTGTCGCACATGATGCAAACAGCTATCTCGGTGTCTTGACGTATGAATGGCCAGTCATTTAGCACGGAGACGCACACATTGGCATGGCTTTAAACAATGATGGGAAATTCTCTTTACCATTGACGTTCGACGAGAACTCTGCAAATGTCGGCCAAGGAATTTCCCAGCAGAGAATGAAACTCAGCCTGGTCGACGTGAAATGCTGAAAGAGATGTCGCCAGCTCATCATCAAGTGACCAAAGTTGTATGCATGCACATAAAGTGACCTGAAGGTTGGTCCAACGAGACGTGAACACTTGAACATTGGTCCACAGAGATGTGAACACTTGAACATTGGTCCACAGCGTTGTGAACACTTGAACATTGGTCCACAGAGTTGTGAACACTTGAACAGTGGTCCACAGAGATGTGACACATGAACATTGATCCACAGAGATGTGACACATGAACATTGATCCACAGAGATGTGACACATGAACATTGATCCACAGAGATGTGACACATGGACATTGATCCACAGAGATGTGACACATAAACATTGATCCACAGAGATGAGAACACTTGAACATTGATCTACTGAGATGTGAACACTTAAACATTGGTCCACAGAGACGCAGAGACAGTAATATTGGTTACGATGGCACAGAAGACAATCATATGAGTGATTAAATTTGAGGATGTGCCCAACAGAGAGGAATTTGAACGAAAAGGCTGCTGGAAGATGAAACACTGCAACAATCAGGATCATGTTTCCTGCAGGTCTTTGTTGACGGGTACTGAGGAGCCTGGAATGTTCCATGGTATGCTGGGAATTCTGATTCAGGGTCATAATGACGAACCCAAGTGGTACTGTCACCGTCATCACCAAAGTGTTTTCATACTGACAATTTGTGAGCAAACTTCAGCAGCAGTTTAAATCGTTTAGCCTTGTTCTAGTGCCGACAGGCGCGGAGCACAAAGTGAACCTACATCTCTCATGTTTAATCTGCTGTGTACAAGCCTATGAGCTGTAATTTCACCCAGTTTAACTACACTAGCTGTCTCCGCAGTTGTCATTCTTGTATTTAGGTCAACATTTCGTCATTCTTGCTGCATTTCCGTCGATTGTTTCCAAGGAGAATCTCACAGAACTTGACATATCATCACATTTGAGTGGCCACACCTAAACTGTCTTTACCAGCGGTAGTTGGTTAACGAAGCATACAAAGGGAAGAAATCATGATACACTAGTTTCATATCCATGTGTATTTCTTTAGGTTGTTTCCCCTGTAGCATGAGAAATTTCACACAAACCCGGCCTATAACTTCTCCATTATCTGGCAAGTTTGGAGATGCATTTTCAGTTCATTGGATGTGTTGCACCGTGCATCAACACGAGCGAACGCTGTGAAGAAACATTTGCATTGCCACAATGGGGACATTTGTGTGTACATAGATTCCACTTTTCATGTGACACCTTCATAGCCAGGGTGAAGACACATGACTAGTACCTGAGCGCACAGCCTGCTGTCATTCAGATGTGAAGTACTGCAACTACTACTCTGACGTGATATTGACCCCATGACTCCTGGAGTGCCTATTGATGTGTGAAACTATGGGTCTGGCACCATGTCAGATGTGACTTAATGTGTGTGGAAGAGTCACTTACTTACTTACTTACTTACTTACTTACTTACTTACTTACTTACTTACTACTACTATTACTACTACTACTACTTCTACTACTACTACTACTACTACTACTACTACTACTACTACTACTACTACTACTACTACTACTACTATTACTACTGCTGCTGCTGCTGCTACTACTAAAACTGATACTACTATTACAATGCTTATCTGCTACCCATGCAGGTGTTTGATTCATTCTCGTGAAGTGAGGTTTCCCCAACGGAGATCAGGTCATCAACTGCTTGATTTATTCCCATTATCTGTGTCTTTCCCCTATGCATTTTTCAACCTAAATTGTTGTGACCTCTCATCCTCCCATGAATGCTGTAAATTTATCCCGCATCTAATCTCGTGTGTGAGCCTGGAGAGAAGCGTGGTCAGCCATGTCCAGATCATTGAGCTGCTTTGTTCTGGGAGTCCACTGAATTCCAGTTCTTCCACGCTGTTATAACCCCCACCCACCACATGTACCCGTCTCACCCCAAGCCACCTCGTGGTGCCGCCACTGCTAGACAGAATGGTATTTACCCGAAGTGCAGCGCCGGACTCGTGCAATGTTGTTCTCACCTTTATCTGCTGTTGTTTACTAATAAAATATCTGATGTTTTCTGATCGCTGCTGGAGTTGGTTTGTCATCTTATTGTCACTAGTTGGATTGCCGGATTTATCAATTGTTTGAGAGGAAAAAAAAGGTCAAATATATGTCATGTGTATGTTATTGAGTGTTTGCATAACTGTGAGAATGTGTGCAACTGATGTAAGTGTGTATGCAGATATGTATGTGTGCGTGTGGTGTGTTTATGAATGTGTGTGTGTGTGTGTGTATACTTATGTCTGCCTGTCTCATAACATGGTAATATGCTTTGTTTATGTTTACAACATTCATTTGACAATGTTTTTATTTTCCTATGTGAATGTATCATGCACAATTGATGAATGAAAGATGTGTGATTGGAAGGGCCGAATGTAAGATGGGACTGCGTGCGCAATTTGTAACCCTTTCAAAATAAAGATTGTTCGTTCGTTCGTTCGTTTGTTCGTTCGTTCGTTCGTTAGTTCGTATGTCTATCAATCTATCTATCAATTGGGGAACCACTGGAGGCCATCAAGACAGTTAATAAATATTTACACACGTATTGTTTAGCGCTCACAGATGTAGGGGGACAGAATTAGAGACTAGAGGACGCATATTTCTCTCTGTTGTCTAGTGCGTCCTCTAGTCTCTAATTCTTGCCCCTACTTTTATGAGAGTCTAACAATACGTGTGTAAATATTTATTAACTGTCTATCTAGCTGCATGTCTCTCTCTCTCTCTCTCTCTCTCTCTCTCTCTCTCTCTCTCTCTCGCTCTCTCTCTCTCTCTCTCTCTCTCTCTCTCTCTCTCTCTCTCTTTGTATGTATGTGTTTAACTGTGCGTCTGTCCATTTATCCGTCTATCTATCCCACTCTCTGTTATCTATCTTTCTATATGTCAAGTGTTTGTCTGTCCGTCAGTCCATCTTTCTCTATCCATCCATCTGTCCATCTGTTGGACAATCTGCCTTTTTGTCTATGTATGTATCTGTCTGTTTGTGTCCCTGTTCCCCTGCCTGCCTGCATGTCTAGCTTGAGGGCCGGCTGTCCTCCCGTTGTGATGTCAATGACAAAGCAGCAGAAGATAACAAAGATGAAGAAGATAACAAAGAAGAAGAAATTAAGACAGAAAAGAAGAAGAAGAAGAAGAAGAAGAAGAAGAAGAAGCAGCAGAAGAAGAAGCAGAAGAAGAAGAAGAAGAAGAAGACGAAGAAGAAGAAGAAGAAGAAGAAGAAGAAGAAGAAGAAGAAGAAGAAGAAGAAGAAGAAGAAGAAGAAGAAGAAATAATAATAATAATAATAATAATAATAATAATAATAATAATAATAATAATAAGGAGAAGAAGAAGGAGGAGGAGGAGTAGAAGATCGAAGAATAAGATCCGGAAGAAAATGGTGATGATGATGATTGTGATGAAAAGAGAAAATTAAAAGGAGCACAAAGAAGAAGAAAAAGAAAAAGAAGGAGGAGGAGGAGTGTAAGGGATGAGGAGGAAAAGTAGATACAATAGGAGAAAAAGGATGAGATGACGAAAGTTAAGAAGTGGGACATGGGCAAGAAGGAGGTGGTGAAAGGGGGGGGGGATGAAAGAGGGTGCGCAGGAGAAGGAGGCTGATTATGAGAAACACTTTTATGATGAGAAGGAGAAGAATGAGAGAAAAATGGAGACGAAGCAGGAGAAAGGATGGGGTAGATATGAAATAAAAAGAGGGAAAAGCTGAAGCAGGAGCAGGTGCTCAAGCGAAAGGAGAAGGCTACACAAAGACAACAAGTCGAATGGTTCTGTCATGTAAGCGGTTTATCATGAGGCAGTGCCCTACATACAGCGGCCATGGAAACACTGTTGCCCCACACACGATGGATGTGTCGGTATCTGGGGATGTAGATGCCGTTTGTGTCCACACCACAGCTCTGAGCAGATATATCGACCTAACCTGAAGCTGGATAGACAGACAGGATGAGAGATAGACAGGCAGAGTCAGACAGGCAGAAAGACTGACAGGCAGAGAGGCAGACAGATGGAGAGACAGATAGGCCGAGAGACATACATGCAGAGAGTGAGATAGGCAGGCAGACAGTACACAGGCAGAGAGACAGACATCCGGAGTGACAGACAGGCAGAAGGACAGACAAGCGGAGAGACAGAGAGACAGAAACGCGGAGACAGACAGACAGACAGACAGACAGACAGACAGACAGACAGACAGACAGCAGGCAGAGAGACAGGCAGTAGACAGACAGAGAAACAGACAGACAGATGGCAGACAGACAAAGAGACAAACAGCTAGACATTCTGTCAGGCAGGCAGGTAATCCGGGAGACAGACAGACAAGCCAGAAAGAAGGAAACATGAGAAAGAAAGATAGAAATAAATAAATTAACAAAGAAAGAAAGAAAGAAAGAAAGAAAGAAAGAAAGAAAGAAAGAAAGAAAGAAAGAAAGAAAGAAAGAAAGAAAAAACACACAACTTATCTATTTAAAAAAAGAAACAGGCCCTCCAAAACATCACTGATTTTGCAAAACATCACTAGTTTACAAAACAAACATAAATGTAAAGATATAACGATGAACAATATTTTCTCATCAGACTTATATTGTTTTAATGTTTTCTTTTCTTTAACTGCACATGCAGTGAAGTATTGACAAGAATTAGATTTAGGTCATAGCATTGGATGTCCAAGTTGCGCCATTTGGTTGTGTCCACCTGCAGATGTTATTGAATAAACCAAATATTAGAGCTACCTCGTACACATGAATCAAGCACATCATTGCAAGTACATCTTAACTAATCAGTCATGTAATGATTTGAAATCGTAAATTTTGTTGTTTTGTCATCGAGCCTTCCCATATTCGGAAAGCCTGGCTTAGTTGAACATATTATCACACCTCGATCTTCTCAGCCATTTCATTGAGACTAGGTATAATATATTCTGATGGAAGTGAAGCTCATTATAAGCGAATACACTCGCAACAGCTATTGTTTAACTAGTGCAGCGGCAAGATACAAGACACAGCACTGGAAACGGAGAGCTGGCAAGCAACATCAAAGGCGGATAACGTCACGCATTGCGTTATAGACATGCAACATGAGACTTAGATACACGTTTGCACATGCATCCAGTTTCTATTAATTTAACACAGAAGACGACTGGTAAATTAGTTGACGAAAGAAACAAATTTCCGATTTAGAGAGGAATATAGCGCCAAGACTAAAGTCCCTCAATCTATTCAACGGATCAACGAACTACTAGAAGCACAGCTAGAAAATCTATTTTAGGCTGAGTAACTATTGAATGATGGTGGCGTTACTGTAGCTCTACACTCGCTGAAGGAGGAAGTTAGCTCCCAATACTTGGCAACACATATTGCATCTCATGAGCAACCATATACAGATAGACTGTTGCAGTGGAGTCGGGCGTCATTGCGTGGACACGCACGGGAGCCAAGTGTGCTCATGACTCCACATAAGAACAGATCCAGTGGGAACATCCAACTACTTATGAATATTCCATCGCAAGACAGACACTGTTAAGAGATTGTTCATGTTCTAATTACATCGATCTCTTACGTAAGTCAAGACTGCGCTTTTCGAAGCCCTTGTGACTTTTTGCATCAGGTCACTGAACAATATATTTCCCACATGTGGTCACTCAACAGCCAGTTCTCGGTGTATCGAGTACGTGTACATTACATATACACAATGAGAGGGAATGGAGGTGTGAAAATGAAGTGTACCACTCAACACAACAAGTGCTGGACGAAACATTCCAAGGACGTTGTGATCAACCTCACGGTGATATCCTAGGAATTTTACGTTCAGTAGTTTGCCATTGCTTTCTGAACAAGAAGTCAATGTTTAAGTGCAACTTAATATCGCGTATGGTTCCTCCCAATGACTCTTTGAGTTGCCCAAACAGGTGGACATTACTTGGGGCTAGGTCTTGCAATTATGAGCGATGTGGTAGACACTGGAAATGGAGGTCTTCGATGGTGTCAACCATTGCACGGGCAGTATGGGGCCGAGCGTTGTCATGTTGCAAAAAGACACCTTTATTCAGAAGTCCCCGTCTTTTGGATTTGATTGCGGATGGAAGATGATTCCAGAGAAGATCTGTATACGTATCACTGGTGACAATTTTCTCTCTTGGCAAGCAGTGCTCTAAAATAACGCCTCGTTCATCCCAAAGGAGAGTCAGCATAACCCTCCCTGTGGATGGCTGCGTGCGAAACTTTGATTTCGGTGAGGAGAGGTGGCACCATTCCTTGCTCGCTCTCTCCGTTTCTGGCTCGTGGTTGTGAACCGATGTTTCTTCTCTAGTAACACTTCTTGATATGAAACCATTACCTTCTGCTTCAAAGCACAGCAACAGTTCTTGACAAGCATCATTGCGTCAGTTCTGGAGTAAGCCGCCGTGGCACCCACCTTGCAGACACTTTGCAGTACTGTAGCACATCATGGGTGATGTGTTGTGCTGAACATTGACTGATGTCAAGATGTGCAGCAATGTCACTCGCAGTCAATAGGGGATTTTCCTGTACTCGGTCTTCAACGGTTGCAATCGACTCTGGAGTCACTACTTGGTGTGCCTGACCCGGTCGTGACCAGTCTGTCACAGAAGTCACGCCGTTTTGAAACTTCATACTCCACAAATACACTTGCTGGGCTGACAGGCATGCATCGCCATACTGGACCTTCATTCGCCGATGAATTTCTGCAGGTTTCACTCCTTCATTGATCAAAATAAGGATGACAGAACGCCGCTACTCTTTAGTGCATGTCAAAAGTGGGGCTGCCATCTTTAAACTCTACTTATGACGTCACGGTGTTCGTCTGCACCGTCATGTTATGTACCTGACACTCTTGACATCCTTAACATAAATATTGACAAGTGACAAGACAATGAAATTGTTACTGTAACTTATATCACACTTTTAAATTTATTATTTGAAGCCCCATCGTATATATATATACACACAAACACACACACGCACACACGCACGCACACACACACACACACACACACACACACACACACATAACCTCTCCATAACACAAAGCAGAGCTGAATTGTAGAGACCATGTGTTGCCCATACAGCATGATCCCTCTCTCGACCTGCCTAGTTTACTCCAGAGGGAAGGTAACACCAATACATCTGGAACAAGACAAGCTGTAAGATCACAAAACGAGTGCTCTAACTGTTCACCTGTCGGAGCTTCGATCCTAGACCAGTGCCGACCAAGGCCTAGGGTCTGGTCAGCCCTGCCGTGACATTTGATTTTTAGGTCGCACTTCATTGGATAAGGCCAAGTACCCTCCCAATTGCGCTCCTCCGCCATAAGCACAATGTTGGATGTCGGGTTTGGTGAGCGCCGGCGAACATTCGGCGCTAACAGAAAGCAGCTAGTACCGTCTACTGTCAAACGATAGTTCAATAATATCCGACTAAGACCTGAATATATATGTGTGTGTTTGCGTGCGTGCGCGATTGTATGTGTATGTGCGTATCTGGGTGTTCGTACGCATGTGTGTGTAACTTACATTAGCCGGAGCTAGTGGTTGTATCCACTCTGTAGCCCATGGAAGGGATGATACAGACTGTCGAGCTGAAAGTGGCTGTGGCCAGGCCGGACACACTGCTCACTGAGGCGCAGGGCATCTGCCAGTCTTTGTAGGTGAAGTAATTACACTGGGTCACCTGCAGGGTGTTGGCGCTGGTGGTGAAGACCCCTACCAGATCTCCCTTCTGCACACTGATCATGTCGCTGGGGTTGACGAACACGCTCCAGGCTGTGTTGGGGTAGCAACTGACCTGGTTGGATCCCATATACATTAACCCTGACCTGGTCGTGGAGGGAAAAGGCATTGTGACATTTAATACAGTGATATTTCTTTGTGACAGAGCAGTCGCCCAAACATCTACGCACTTTCCACTCCCTCAGGCGTATTGTGTATATGATACAAAAAAGGTAAAAAATAACAGTAAACAACCCGTGTACAGCCTCTTGGAGCAAATGGTGCTTACGCCATATATGTAAAGATCAATCCGTACTGTAAAATGTGGCTTTCTTTTATCCAGGTTTGTAGGGGAGATACTGTACAATGTGGCTATCATATATCCAGGTTTGTAGGGGAGATACTGTATAATGTGGCTATCATATATCCAGGTTTGTAGGGGGATAATGTATAACTGTGGAAGAGACCAAGGGGAAGACCGAGAAGTAAATACCTTGATGGCTTGGTCACGTGGCATGGTCGAGACAGGAACACTGAGCTGATCCACGACTCTGGTGATCGAGTGACATGGCAGTACATGACCGCCCACGCGTATCGGCTTGGCACATGATGGATGGACTGTATAACTGTGGCTTTCATATAACACGGTTTGTAGCGGACATACTGCTTTAATATATCCAGGCTTTTAGGGGGGATAATGCATAACTGTGGCTTTCATATATCTAGGCTTTTAGTGGGGATACTGTATAACTGTGGCTTTCATATATCCAGGTTTTTAGTGGGGATACTGTATAACCCCTACCTCCGCGCGGTGCAGACCGGGCAACCATGCCCGCGAGGTCATGGGCTAATGGGACTATGGCTTGCCATATGAGATTGACTTCCTGTTGTCAGATCTTTGTCCTAAACCTGCGACTGGCCTAGCAAGCCGGCAGGGGATCTTCATACTGCTCGTAGAAAAACTAAGAAGTATAAACGGACTGATCAGAAAGCAGCAAGTCAAATGGTTTGGCCATGCAAGTAAGTTACCAGTCAACAGCATACCACAACAAGCAATGATGTACAGACCAGATGGAATCAGAGGAAGAGGCCGACCACGTCAACGTTGGACGGAGGGAATAGCAGAGTCCATGGGAATATCGATATATGAAGGGGCCGGTCGTTCAGAAAGCAATGGCAAATTACTGAATGTAACACTTGCCTAGTACATCAAAAGCAGCTGAAAATGCTGGTGTTGACTGCAACGTCCCATAAGGGATACGCAACAAAAATTTATTTATACTGTATAACTGGGGCTTCATATATCCAGGTGTTTAGTGGGGATACTGTATAACTGTGGCTTTCATATATCCGAGTGTTTAGTGGGGATACTGTATAACTGTGGCTTTCACATATCCGAGTGTTTAGTGGGGATACTGTATAACTGTGGCTTTCACATATCCGAGTGTTTAGTGGGGATACTGTATAACTGTGGCTTTCATACAAATAGGTACTTAAATACAGAATCTACAAAGAATATGCTGCACGTTTTATAGCCCTGCATATTTCGCCGCATCTCGTCGGGTGCACACTACAGTGGAGGGTCTGGGTGGCTGGTAGTGATGCTTGATGACGTCGGCTGGATATCCATTAGATTGTAGTATCTGGTCAAGGCTGTACAGTTTCTCTTGTAGTTTGTCATCGGAGCAAATCTGTCTGGCTCTATTAAACAGCGACCTTACCAGACCAGGCTTATATTAGAAAGGTGCACAGATCATGAAGTATTGACCCGTCCATGCTTATTCTCAATAGACTGCTCTTGGGATGGAACCAGCCTCTTGACGTCGGATTAGGATGTCTAAGAAAGATAAGGTGTCATTCTGTGCTGAGTCAATAGACACATTCTTTGCCAGTCTCCCAAACCCTCCCTCACAGAATCATCGGTCCCCAAATTCAAGTGTTTCATCAGCTGACCTTTCGAGGGAACTATGTAATGAAACGAATACACAATGGACATTAAAATATCAGTAGGCCACACATTCTTTGCTGCTGAACTAATGATCAGATATACAACCACACCGATACCTACTCCATCTGTGAAAGAAGCATTGTCTCTGCACACCAAATCAAACTGCAATTATCAATTCAAGTGTAAGTACCAAGCAACTTACATAGGTAGAACAGAAATACAATTAGCAAATCGAGTAGCCGAACATATTGCAGTGTGGGTGGACAAGAGGGTAATTAGTCTTTAGGAATTTCAGTGTCAGTGCCAAGCAACTTGCATAGATAAAACGAACAGACAGCAAATCGAGTAGCTGAGCATATAACAATTTGGGGGAACAAGAGGGTTTTCGACGAACAAGAAAAGATTAACAATTAGGCGGTTCCAGTCGGTTTTATCATACAGTTGCCAAAAAGAACTGACGGTAAAGGGTTAAAGCACTGGGCATTTGCGGCCAATTTTTCATTTGAACTTTGTCTTTAAACGGCAATCCAGAACATTTTGGGATAATTACCATCATCTTCAATTTGTACGACAATCGAAAGAACACTTTGGATAATTACTATTTACCGTCAACGTTTCTGACAGGTGGAACTGGTGATCACAACGCGAAATGAAGTAACCACTCAACAAATCAATCAGTCATTTTGAAATCTAGTGTTGTAGACATTTCCAGCGGATTGCGAATAACTATTAAAACGAACAAAACCTTTTGTGACTGATTAATAAGAACTTTTGGCGACGTATTAATAGACACATATTTGTCGGCCAACCAGTTGGACATTCTGTTTGCTGCTCATGGTCTTATAAATATTGTTTTCGGGTGTTAAGCAATTACTTGTATGTGGTCCGGTATTGTCAGGAGTAGGGGATTTTTGGGTTGTTTCTCGAGGGTCGGGAGACAGGTCAAAAAAATTTATTTTCTTACTGTGCACCATGTGTTTTCTGGGAAGTAAATCTTAAGGTCGGTTTGTTTGATTCTGCAGTGAAGCAGGGTGGTCCTAGATTATATACCGTGCCTTTTGGGTCTAACGTCAGATCTGTGTATATTTTGAGTATATATTCTTTTTCTTTCTCTCTTTCTTTTCGTTATATTTACATATGATATGTGTTGTGTTCGGATATATTTATTATTGTGATCTTTCGTCATTTCTGCGGTCTAGTGGTCTTTGTCAGTTTATATATTACGCGTGGGTGTCCCTACACAAGCTTGTGGTTGTTACTGTGGTTTATTTCTTTGTGATCACCGTCTCCGTGTACTTGGCTTGTGAGTCTAGCGTTTATAGAAAACACTTAGTGTTATCATTCATTCGTGTTATATATGTATTTATATGTATGTTTAACAATATTTCCAGAAATGTTATACAACTATTTGTTATAGATATATGCGAGGGAGCATAGGTGATATTTACCCTCACTACCTAGTGATTGTAGAGTGACGGTGTGAGTACAGGGGAACATTATTAGTACTACAAATTTACGTACAGTCTTAGTGGAGGTGTACTTAGGAAAGGGACAACAAAGTCTAGCAGCAGAGTCTTCACATTTATAGTTGGCTGCCAGACAGCAACGTGTCCACAAGTACAAGATGCCTACTTTAATGGAATATATTGAAGCAGGTGAACGAATAGGCCTGAAAGGTAAAGAGTTACAGGAGTATGCAGAAGCAAAAGAACAAAAACAGACGGAAAGAGAGGAGAGGCATAATGAACGCGAGGCAAAGCGTCTACAGGAAGAGAAAGAGACACAAGTAAAACTAGCTGAAATGGAAAACAAGCGTCTACAGGAAGAGACACAAGTAAAACTAGCTGAAATGAAAAACAAACGTCTACAGGAAGTAAAGTTAGCTGAAATAGTAAACAAGCGTCTACAGGAAGAGAAAGAGACACAAATGAAAATGGAAATTGAGAAAGAGAAGATTAAGATGGAAGCTGAAATTGCTCTCAGAAAATTAGAACTATCATCAAAAGGTCAAAGTGAGGATAGCAGAAGACCTTCGCAGTCGTCACAGAGATTAAAACTGCCATATTTTACAGACCGGGACCATCTTATTTGTCCAGGTTCGAAGCATCAGCGAAAGTGTTAGGTATTCCAGAGAAAGAGTATGCGATGCGACTTGGTGAGTTTCTTACGGGTAAGTCACTAGACACCATGTTCAATTTACCTGTGGAAGAAAGAAACAACTACACTATTTTGCGTCAACGTTTGCTTACGAAGTTCCAACTAACTGAGCATGGATACAGAACAAAGTTTAGACAGTTAGGGCCAGAGACAAAGATTTCAAGATTTCACAGATTTTGTTAACACTGTAAAGAATACATTTAACAAATGGATGGAGCTTGCAGAGGTAGGGAAAGATTTTAATAAATTAGTAGATCTAATGTTAAGAGACAAGGTAGTATCTGCATGCAATTCAAACTTAGTGGCTTTCTTTGAGGAACGTAAGCCAAAGGACATAGACACAATGTCACAGTTAGGGCAAAACTACATGACTGCACATCCAAACAGTTCTATTGGTAAACTAATAAGTGAGGAAATAGTCTGTGCCGCGTACACTAAACAGGACCAGAATCCAGTCATCAGACCAAGGGCGAAAAGTGTGGATTCAACACAAAAAGGTGAGCAGCAAGAACTTCAAGATAATGGTTTCCGTGGCAACCATTTTAGTAGAGCAGGACGGTACACATACAAAAGGGGAAATTTCCAGAGGCGTCCAAATAGTTATGCCGGATGCTGGAATTGTGGGAGCTGGAGACACAAATGGCAGAGTGTGATGCACAACCATCAGATGGACCAACGAACAACAGTAAAAGGGAGATCACTTGTTTCAAATGTGGAAGGAAGGGGCATGTCAGCCATCAATGTAGGATGAGAGAAACAGAGCATTCAAATGCAGCACAAGTGATTGAGACTATGAACAATGAAGATTGTAGTGGGTGAACCTCTTTTTGAAAAAGACAGTCAGCCAGTCCTAATATGTGGTCATACAGTGAAAGCAGGATCAGCAGTGCATGAAGGAGGAAGTCTGAAGCTGCATCAGGGATTTGTCAATGATAGACCAGCGTTAACAATTAGGGATTCCGGATGTACGTCTATCGGAGTGAGGAAAAGTTTAATAGATCCCTCGGATTATACAGAAAAAAAGATTAGATGCATAACATTCAATGGGACAGTAGAATTCTACCCATTAGCCGTGATGTCAGTAAAAACACCATATATCACAGGAAGAGTGGTAGCGTGTGTTCTAGACTCACCAGTGGCAGATTTGATCATCGGAAACGTGCCAGGAGTTAAAGATTGTACAGAAGAACAAATAGTTTATTGGGACCAGATACATAGTGTAAGTAGTAACGGGGTAGTTACTAAAAGAAAACCTAAATTAGAGAGTATAGCTGAAGAAAAAGGGGCACTTGAAGTAGACACAGAGGACAACGATAGTACAGCTGAGCAGGTGAGAATGGATCTCAAACATAGCGTTAGTGACTCCCAGAGACAAGATGATACGATAAACAAATGTTTCCAAGGGTGTGGTAAAGTGAGACATAGGCAATCAAAGAAGGGTAGATGGTGCTTTGGAAGGAAGAATAATGTTCTCACTCGCAGGTTTTCAGATGGCAGAACTGCATGTGGGCAAGTAGGATTACCGTTAGCACATAGAGACCGATATACTAGAACAGCTCAGGATAGGGCATGTGCAGGGCACATAGGAGTAAGGCGGAAGCAGCATAGAGCAGGATGCCAGGTATATTGGCCAGGATTTAATAAGAGGTCAGACTAAACAGAGACTCCAGTGTAACAGTACAATATGTAGATTGCAAAGTTAAGGCAGTTCAAAAGAGTGTTAACGACATCACTGAACCAGGATTAGCAAACATATGTTTTAAAGATATAGGAAACATGAGGCATGGGTATATGAAGGGTAGACACAGCATCGACAGGAATCATAGGTGGAGATTTGATGCAAGAAAAGAACCACCTGAGATAGGGTCGGTACACAAATAGCGTGTGTCTTTTTGAGGATGTTAATAGACCTGCCCATACACAGATATGATGTTTCCTATGATGTATTATCATTATGTGATGTATTAGATCATGCATTGTTACACAAGATATAAAGTTGGATGTATTGATGTGTGGTGAATATGGGAGTATACTATGAGCATTTGATGTATTATTTAGGGTGGTAGCTAGAGTAAGGTGGATTTATACTAACGAATACCCAGGCAATGTGTCTGGGTCACATATTTAATAAGTTTTAGTCTCCCAACATTTGAAAACGATGGTTTCTTTTGAGGGTGGGGTAGTGACACATGCCTGTGTTCATTGGCATTAAGGTGAGTGGCCGTACAATATAAACAGTTCATGAGGTGAAAGGGCATTCACCGGAAAGAAAATATAAGGAGATAAACGGGGAAGGGTGTAAGGCAGAGGGGCTGCAAGAAGGGGCAGACAGGGAGCGATGAGATAGCGTTTGTGTGTGTTGTGTGGGAGGCATTATGAGGGCATTGAATGGTTTAAAGAGACAGAGACAAAGATTGACGGGGGAGTTGAGGTCTTGGTGCCGAAGGGATCGGTTGTCGAGGACATGGGAGTTTAGACGGGCTGTGGTCAGGTCTTGTGTTGTGTGGTTCTCCCAGTGTTGATGAAGGCCTAAAAACCCAGTGGGGTTTGGAGAGTTAATGCAGGCTAGACCCAGAGGGTGGGTTGTATTCTGTGAAGTCCAGCCGGGGATAGTAGCTGGATTACCTGTATTGTGAATTGGAGATTCGGCAGGCTTGGAGAAGGCATTGATGTGTGCGTATAGGTGTGAGGAATATATATATTATTCGGTGGATTACATTGTGTTCTGGATTTATAAACATGTTCGTTTGTCCGTGTTCTTTCTGTAATAAAGGATTATGTGCGCCAACTCAATCTTGTTTCATGACTGGTGAACGGGCACTGCAGGGGTGAGTTATATTGTAAGACATTTAGATAGCTCAATTGACACACCAGGAGTATCGTTACCTAGACAACGACCATCACACGACAATCTCACGCACTTATTCATAAAGAACATCGCGTGATAGCAAGGAACAAGATGATGATGATGTATGAATTAATTTTTACACACGTTGAAATCCCAACTGGTACTACGGAATTGTGGCCCTGAAATGAAATTCCCCTACTGTGATGTGATGAAAGTTGTCGAATGGGCAGTGTCACGGTGAGATTAATATAGTTCTTGTAGGGCAAACTGCTTGGGGAGATATGAAGGGGTAGAACAACGATAATTTTTATAAAGTAGGCACGCACACATCAATGCATGCAATCGTACATGGAATTAACGAACACACCACAAGAAACTAATATGGAATGGAATCATAAAGGACCAGAACAATTGCTGGAATATAGGATGATGATGATGATGTAGTGACGATGATGAATCCAATAATTCAATCCATCTTTTATGTGGCTCCTAGCTAGAGAGCATGTATTACAGTTGATTATCATGCAATCATAATGCAGCCATCATCATCATCTTCCACTGCTGCCGTCAAGCGACGTGGGGAGGAATAGTTGACGCTCCAGCGACCGAGGGTGGCACTGGATAGTGTCATTCCGTATGATTGTGCAATATCTTTGATGTTGTCATTCCATTTTCTTCTCGGGCGTTCTCTTACTCTCTTACAGTTGATCTTTGATGTAGGGCCAGTACTTGTAGTTGATAATGTTGCATTCTATCGAGTTGGCCTAATCATTTAATATTCTGCCATTCTATATAGCACAATGTGGCACAAGATGTTGATCCCACTATCTGTTTGATAACATGATTTCTTACTCGGTGTCGGATAGTTAAGTGTCAGCTCTTCTCGGGCATCTCATCTTACAGGTGTGGAGTTTGCATTAGTGTGATTTCTATAAAAGTCCAAGTTTGACATTGGTAGCCCCGGGATGATGTAAATATACCATTTATTATCTGTAGTCTCACGGACATACGAGGGAGAGTCACAAATGGCTGTAGAAAATAACTGAATATAACAACTTGAAACCAGTTTATTTTTATACATACATTGTCCCTTTATTTCTCAACATAATTTCTACCAACATTAATGCACTTATCCATCGTTTTATCAGTCCTCCCAAACCTGCTGCATAGAACTGCGTGCTCTGTTTTCTAAATCACGTTATCACTTCTCATTCAACTTCGGCGTCATTCGCGAAATGTCTCCCGCCAAGGTGGGTTTTCAACGTTTATGCTGGCAAATGTTTATCCCGTAATGCGGTGCATAGCTGGGTAGAAAAAGTTACGAAGGCGAGTCAATAAGTAAGTCATAAAGTTCTGTGGGATGGCAGGTAAGTGAAAACAAAGCACACAGTTCTATGCAGCCGGTTTGAGTGGACTGATAAAACGACGGGATAAGTGCATCAATGTTGGTGGAAATTATGTTGAGAAATAAAGGGACAATGTATGTATAAAAATAAACTAGTTTCAAGTTGTTATCATATTTAGTTATTTTTTCTACAGCCATTTATGACTTACTTATTGACTTACCCTCATAGGTATACTTGTATGTTTCAGCATGGGTGATATTATGCAATAGAGAGTGCAAACCACTATGTGTAAGAGCTGTGAAATCATGACTGCTCATTGTCTGTACACAGATGTTGTGTGTGAAAGGTGTTAACTTTGAAGATATTTAGGGCCCTTATACACGACTTAAGGCTGTCGGAACACACGGTGCTAGGCCCATAGTTGTGTAGACCAGTCGGCAGTCCAGGGATGATGTGGTCAATATTATGTCGATCGACTCCACACCCCAAGACATTATATGGTACTCATTTTAGGTTGGATTGACCTGGAATCCAAGGTCAGTTTCAGAAGTTTAGCATGGATTCGAATTCGAACCCATGGCCACAGGGCGGGCAGGCAAGCGTCAAGCCACTATTCTGTCGTTACACCTTTTGAAGATATAGCCAGATTATAACATTATGAGGCGGACGTGATGGAGTAGTTGATAAGGCACTACGCTGATATTGGCAATAGCGCGATTGAGAGCTAAGGAATAGACTAGCATCAGGGGCTAAAGGACAGACTAGCATTGGGAGCTCAAGGATAGACTAGCATTAGGGGCTAAAGGACAGACTAGCATTGGGAGCTGAAGGACAGACTAGCATTGACAGCTGAAGGATAGATTAGCTTCAGGGGTTAAAGGACAGACTAGCATTGAGAGCTGAAGGACAGACTAGCATTGAGAGCTGAAGGATAGACTAGCATCAGTGGCTAAAGGACAGACTAGCATTGGGAGCTGAAGGACAGACTAGCATTGAGAGCTGAAGGATAGATTAGCATCAGGGGCTAAAGGACAGACTAGCATTGAGAGCTGAACGATAGACTAGCATCAAGGGCTAAAGGACAGACTAGCATTGGGAGCTAAAGGACATACTAGCATTGACTGAATTTCTATTCCTTCATGCATTCAAGCCTTTAAAATGTAATGGTCCTATCATATCACAGACCTATAGTGGGACATGGGACATGTTTGGTTTAACAGATTGAGTACCAAATAAAAAGTAGGCTTGGACTTTAAAAAATGGATGGCGGTAAATGGGAAGTAGGAGTGTATCACAGTTATGACCTAAAAGATGTTAATATAGTAGGAGAGATGTTGCATTATATACCAGTTTAAATGGCATAGTAAAGGGAAAACTACTGTAATGATATTTAAACTATAGTTTAATTTATAAGCCAATGACAATTTTGGGAGGTTTGAATAAAACGATTTATCATCTTATGACACTTAGTGAGTTAAATAACATTATGAAATGTTGCTTCACCGTTGTTGTAGAGTCTCCCTGGAAGCGTCCTGGTACTGTTGTAACTGAACATGGTGGGTTGACCTCGTCCACATAGAGAGGGCGACGAACTGGACAGTTCTCTGGGTGATTGTCTCTGTCCTTGGCAGCATTCGGAAATCTCTCCCCACCTCGAGGGTCCTGAAATACAGTAGATATGATACAAAGTGAGACATTTATCAAACAAGGCTTAGCTGGAGCAAGACTTTCATTGGTAGGAGAGCTGTCACGGCTAGAATAGAAACTCACTGGCACCTTGCCGTCTTGAGAGTTTGTTATGCTATGATTCAAAATTCCTTAGCTTCCATGACTAGTGTGCCCTTTAGCCCCTGATCTTAGTCTACCCCTTAGCTTCCATGACTAGTGTGCCCTTTAGCCCCTGATCTTAATCTATCCCTTAGCTTCCAATGCTAATCTATGCCTTAGCACCTGATACTAGCCTTCCTGTCCCTAATGCTAATCTATCCCTCAGCTTCCAATGCTAGTCTGTCCGTTAGCTCCTGATAGTAGTCTATCCCATACCCCCTGATAGTAGTCTTTTCTTTAGCTCCCCACTGTAGCCTGTTCTGAGCCCTAATGATAACATGCCCCCTAAACCCTCTTGACAGTCTGTCCTTTAAGCCCCTAATGCTATTCTGTCCCTCAGCCCAATTATTTTAGCCTGTACCTTACGCGTGATGCTAATCTGTCTCGTAGCCATTTACACTTTATCCACTAATGCTTGTCTGTTCTTTAGCCCCCGATGCTAGTTTGCACCTTATCTCCCATGTGTGTCTGTCCTTTAGCCTGGTCCTTTAGCCCTGATGCTAGTTTGTACCTTATCTCCCAATGTGTGTCTGTCCTTTAGCCTGGTCCTTTAGCCCCCCGATGCTAATTTGTACCTTATCTCCCAATGTGTGTCTGTCCTTTAGCCTGGTCCTTTAGCCCCCGATGCTATTTGTACCTTATCTCCCAATGTGTGTCTGTCCTTTAGCCTGGTCCTTTAGCCCTTGATGCTAGTTTGTACCTTATCTCCCAATGTGTGTCTGTCCTTTAGCCTGGTCCTTTAGCCCTTGATGCTAGTTTGTACCTTATCTCCCAATGTGTGTCTGTCCTTTAGCCCCCGATGCTAGTTTGTACCTTATCTCCCAATGTGTGTCTGTCCTATAGCCCCGATGATAGTTTGTACCTTATCTCCCAATGTGTGTCTGTCCTTTAGCCCCTGATGCTAGTTTGTACCTTATCTCCCAATGTGTGTCTGTCCTTTAGCCCCCGATGCTAGTTTGTACCTTATCTCCAATGTGTGTCTATCCTTTAGCCCCCGATGCTAGTTTGTACCTTATCTCCCAATGTGTGTCTGTCCTTTAGCCCCGATGCTAGTTTGTACCTTATCTCCCAATGTGTGTCTGTCCTTTAGCCCCTGATGCTAGTTTGTACCTTATCTCCCAATGTGTGTCTGTCCTTTAGCATGGTCCTTTAGCCCCTGATGCTAGTTTGTACCTTATCTCCCAATGTGTGTCTGTCCTTTAGCCCCCGATGCTAGTTTGTACCTTATCTCCCAATGTGTGTCTGTCCTTTAGCCCCTGATGCTAGTTTGTACCTTATCTCTCAATGTGTGTCAGTCCTTTAGCCTGGTCCTTTAGCCCCCGATGCTAGTTTGTACCTTATCTCCCATGTGTGTCTGTCCTTTAGCCCCCGATGCTAGTTTGTACCTTATCTCCCAATGTGTGTGTCTGTCCTTTAGCCCCCGATGCTAGTTTGTACCTTATCTCCCAATGTGTGTCTGTCCTTTAGCCCCGATGCTAGTTTGTACCTTATCTCCCAATGTGTGTCTGTCCTTTAGCCCCTGATGCTAGTTTGTACCTTATCTCCCAATGTGTGTCTGTCCTTTAGCCTGGTCCTTTAGCCCCTGATGCTAGTTTGTACCTTATCTCCCAATGTGTGTCTGTCCTTTAGCCCCCGATGCTAGTTTGTACCTTATCTCCCAATGTGTGTCTGTCCTTTAGCCCCCGATGCTAGTTTGTACCTTATCTCCAATGTGTGTCTGTCCTTTAGCCCCCGATGCTAGTTTGTACCTTATCTCCCAATGTGTGTCTGTCCTTTAGCCTGGTCCTTTAGCCCCCGATGCTAGTTTGTACCTTATCTCCCAATGTGTGTCTGTCCTTTAGCCTGGTCCTTTAGCCCCCGATGCTAGTTTGTACCTTATCTCCCAATGTGTGTCTGTCCTTTAGCCCCTGATGCTAGTTTGTACCTTATCTCCCAATGTGTGTCTGTCCTTTAGCCTGGTCCTTTAGCCCCCGATGCTAGTTTGTACCTTATCTCCCAATGTGTGTCTGTCCTTTAGCCTGGTCCTTTAGCCCCTGATGCTAGTTTGTACCTTATCTCCCAATGTGTGTCTGTCCTTTAGCCTGGTCCTTTAGCCCCCGATGCTAGTTTGTACCTTATCTCCCAATGTGTGTCTGTCCTTTAGCCTGGTCCTTTAGCCCTTGATGCTAGTTTGTACCTTATCTCCCAATGTGTGTCTGTCCTTTAGCCTGGTCCTTTAGCCCTTGATGCTAGTTTGTACCTTATCTCCCAATGTGTGTCTGTCCTTTAGCCTGGTTCTTTAGCCCCCGATGCTACTTTGTACCTTATCTCCCAATGTGTGTCTGTCCTTTAGCCGGTCCTTTAGCCCTTGATGCTAGTTTGTACTTATCTCCCATATGTGTCTGTCCTTTAGCCTGGTTCTTTAGCCCCATGCTAGTTTGTACCTTATCTCCTAATGTGTGTCGTCCTTTAGCCTGGTTCTTTAGCCCTTGATGCTAGTTTGTACCTTATCTCCCAATGTGTGTCTGTCCTTTAGCCTGGTCCTTTAGCTCTTGATGCTAGTTTGTACCTTATCTCCCAATGTGTGTCTGTCCTTTAGCCTGGTTCTTTAGCCCCCGATGCTAGTTTGTACCTTATCTCCCAATGTGTGTCTGTCCTTTAGCCTGGTTCTTTAGCCCCCGATGCTAGTTTGTACCTTATCTCCCAATGTGTGTCTGTCCTTTAGCCTGGTCCTTTAGCCCTTGATGCTAGTTTGTACCTTATCTCCCAATGTGTGTCTGTCCCTTTAGCCTGGTCCTTTAGCCCTTGATGCTAGTTTGTACCTTATCTCCCATGTGTGTCCTGTCCTTTAGCCTGGTCCTTTAGCCCCCGATGCTAGTTTGTACCTTATCTCCCATGTGTGTCTGTCCTTTAGCCTGGTCCTTTAGCCCCCGATGCTAGTTTGTACCTTATCTCCCAATGTGTGTCTGTCCTTTAGCCTGGTTCTTTAGCCCCCGATGCTAGTTTGTACCTTATCTCCCAATGTGTGTCTGTCCTTTAGCCTGGTTCTTTAGCCCCCGATGCTAGTTTGTACTTATCTCCCAATGTGTGTCTGTCCTTAGCCTGGTCCTTTAGCCCCCGATGCTAGTTTGTACCTTATCTCCCAATGTGTGTCTGTCCTTTAGCCTGGTTCTTTAGCCCCCGATGCTAGTTTGTACCTTATCTCCCAATGTGTGTCTGTCCTTTAGCCTGGTTCTTTAGCCCCCGATGCTAGTTTGTACCTTATCTCCCAATGTGTGTCTGTCCTTTAGCCTCCGATGCTAGTTTGTACCTTATCTCCCAATGTGTGTCTGTCCTTTAGCCCCCGATGCTAGTTTGTACCTTATCTCCCAATGTGTGTCTGTCCTTTAGCCTGGTCCTTTAGCCCCCGATGCTAGTTTGTACCTTATCTCCCAATGTGTGTCTGTCCTTTAGCCTGGTCCTTTAGCCCCCGATGCTAGTTTGTACCTTATCTCCCAATGTGTGTCTGTCCTTTAGCCCCTGATGCTAGTTTGTACCTTATCTCCCAATGTGTGTCTGTCCTTTAGCCTGGTCCTTTAGCCCCCGATGCTAGTTTGTACCTTATCTCCCATGTGTGTCTGTCCTTTAGCCTGGTCCTTTAGCCCCTGATGCTAGTTTGTACCTTATCTCCCAATGTGTGTCTGTCCTTTAGCCTGGTCCTTTAGCCCCCGATGCTAGTTTGTACCTTATCTCCCAATGTGTGTCTGTCCTTTAGCCTGGTCCTTTAGCCCTTGATGCTAGTTTGTACCTTATCTCCCAATGTGTGTCTGTCCTTTAGCCTGGTCCTTTAGCCCTTGATGCTAGTTTTGTACCTTATCTCCCATGTGTGTCTGTCCTTTAGCCTGGTTCTTCTTTAGCCCCCCGATGCTACTTTGTACCTTATCTCCCAATGTGTGTCTGTCCTTTAGCCTGGTCCTTTAGCCCTTGATGCTAGTTTGTACTTATCTCCCAATATGTGTCTGTCCTTTAGCCTGTTCTTTAGCCCCCGATGCTAGTTTGTACCTTATCTCTAATGTGTGTCTGTCCTTTAGCCTGGTTCTTTAGCCCTTGATGCTAGTTTGTACCTTATCTCCCAATGTGTGTCTGTCCTTTAGCCTGGTCCTTTAGCTCTTGATGCTAGTTTGTACCTTATCTCCCAATGTGTGTCTGTCCTTTAGCCTGGTTCTTTAGCCCCCGATGCTAGTTTGTACCTTATCTCCCAATGTGTGTCTGTCCTTTAGCCTGGTTCTTTAGCCCCCGATGCTAGTTTGTACCTTATCTCCCAATGTGTGTCTGTCCTTTAGCCTGGTCCTTTAGCCCTTGATGCTAGTTTGTACCTTATCTCCCAATGTGTGTATGTCCTTTAGCCTGGTCCTTTAGCCCCCGATGCTAGTTTGTACCTTATCTCCCAATGTGTGTCTGTCCTTTAGCCTGGTTCTTTAGCCCCCGATGCTAGTTTTTACCTTATCTCCCAATGTGTGTCTGTCCTTTAGCCTGGTCCTTTAGCCCTTGATGCTAGTTTGTACCTTATCTCCAATGTGTGTCTGTCCTTTAGCCTGGTCCTTTAGCCCCGATGCTAGTTTGTACCTTATCTCCCAATGTGTGTCTGTCCTTTAGCCTGGTCCTTTAGCCCCGATGCTAGTTTGTACCTTATCTCCCAATGTGTGTCTGTCCTTTAGCCTGGTTCTTTAGCCCCCGATGCTAGTTTGTACCTTATCTCCCAATGTGTGTCTGTCCTTTAGCCTGGTTCTTTAGCCCCCGATGCTAGTTTGTACCTTATCTCCCAATGTGTGTCTGTCCTTTAGCCTGGTCCTTTAGCCCCCGATGCTAGTTTGTACCTTATCTCCCAATGTGTGTCTGTCCTTTAGCCTGGTTCTTTAGCCCCCGATGCTAGTTTGTACCTTATCTCCCAATGTGTGTCTGTCCTTTAGCCTGGTTCTTTAGCCCCCGATGCTAGTTTGTACCTTATCTCCCAATGTGTGTCTGTCCTTTAGCCTGGTCCTTTAGCCCCTGATGCTAGTTTGTACCTTATCTCCCAATGTGTGTCTGTCCTTAGAGCCTGGTCCCTTTAGCCCTTGATGCTAGTTTGTACCTTATCTCCATCTCAATGTGTGTCTGTCCTTTAGCCTGGTCCTTTAGCCCTTGATGCTAGTTTGTACCTTATCTCCCAATGTGTGTCTGTCCTTTAGCCTGGTCCTTTAGCCCCCGATGCTAGTCGAGCTGACAGCATTATATACAGGGTGGGCAAAAAAAAATGAGAACATCGCGTAAAAAGTAATATAATAGCATCAACATTTGTTTAACTGTATCCATAATATCTTAAATCCTTTACTCATTTACTTACTTACCTATTTAGCTATATGATGTCTTTATTTCGACAATTTCTGGGCGCCATCTATGGTTTTTAATATGCCAATTGTTTACACCAGAAGGTAAATTCTTTACCAAGAATGAAAAAAATTACCGCGGAAGACCGTATTCTGATTAAACATTTGAGAATTGAAAAACAGTGGGGTGCTAGGTGAATGACCAATGAGCTTCCAAACAAAGCCTGGAGCATAGCTAGTGTCAGTCGGGTTATCAATAAAATTGACAACGACGGTACAACAGAACGTAAACCCGGAAGTGGTAGACCAAAATTTGCCAGAACACAACAGAATATTGAGCGGGTGAGTGGACTGATCTGCAGTCAAGATGATGATCCTCACAGTCACAAAAGTCAGCGGGAAATAGAAAGAGAAACTGGTATACCACTGTCGTCGATTCGACGTATAGGTAAGCAAGATTTACAACTTAAAATGTACAAGCGTGTGATCGGGCGGAAGCTCAATGAAAATGACAAATTAAAACGCTTGCAATGCAGTCGGAAGCTACTTGAGCGGTTTCCTAATGAGAGAAGTGTACGAAGCATTTGGTTTACAGACGAAAAGACATTCACTGTTGCCACTCCAGTTAATTCTCAAAATGACCGTGTTTATTCCGTTGAAACAAAGAAAATGCAAGTTCAGGAATGTCGACTTTTACGAGAAGTTGACTATTTCAGCCGCGGTATCATGGTATCAGTTGGTGTGTCTCGAATGAGGAAAACTAGTATTGTGTTCGTTTAAACCAGGCGCCAAAGTAAACATTGATACTATTGTGAACATGTTCTGAGACAAGGTTTGCTGCCTTTAATTCAAGCGACAAGTGGTCGCCATAACTGGACATTACAGCAGGACAGAGCTCCATCCAGTGGCGTCACTGGGGTTGGTGTCACCCAGTGCGGTAAACTCTTGGTGTCACCCCTCTAGACTTTCACCATGGTCTTCTTCCGAGTGTTCCTGTACCATATATAATCGCATATAGTAATGTTTGTAAAATAAGTCAAAAAGTTAATAAGGACATAAGAAAGAAAACAAATTGAACAATATAACTTCAATACTTCAGGTAAAACATAAATAAAGAACTTCGACAAACTCGGACAAAGTTAAATTTTTGTTATTTTGCTATGTCTGCTTTGTCAAATTTGCAATTTTTTTTTATTTTGGTGTCACCCCTTGATGGTGTCACCCGGTGCGGCCCGCACCCCCCGCACCCCCCTAGTGACGCCCCTGGCTCGATCTCATACAGCCAGAAATACGATCAACTTTCTTCGTCAGGAGAATGTTAACTTCATCGAGCCAGACATGTGGCCACCGAACAGTCCTGATTTAAACCCAGTATATTATGCCATATGGGGTGCTTTCAAAGAAAAAGTCTAACTTCGGCGAAAATTTACCACAGTTGAGCAGCTCAAGTTGGCAATAATTGAAGAATGGAGAAATCTGGGCAGCGCTTTATTGACAGTAGCATAGACGAGTGGCGTCGACGCTTGAGAAGCAAGGAGGACACATTGAACATGATTTCTGATTAGCTAAATACTTGGCAAACAAAATTACATGAAACAATATAATTGAATTATAGTTTTTTTAAATAACTCGTATGCTACAAGATGTCTCACTTTTTTTGCCCACCCTGTAGGTAATTCATTTACCTGGATGCTTTACCCTATGTGTAAAACGGTAACCCATTACTTCTCTCCAGCCCACCCCCCCCCCCCCATGTTTTTGTTACACATGCGGCATTCGTTCTAGTCCTCCTAACCTCTACAACTCATTTCCAACAATGTTGACGTCATTCCTATGATAAACAAAATGGCAGCTAAACTGACAACCTCAAATCCCATGTCTAGGTTGTTTATGCACTTTTGTTGGAAAGTTCACACGCGTCAGTGGTCGAGCTAAGAAATGACCTGTTTGTGTCTGATTAATTAGGAGCAGACAATTTTCATGACAAAACTAAATGGCGTCTGTTGTTCTGTTTTACATAGGCGGTGTCTTGTAACGCCTCATTTACATTACAATGCAAAGTAGCGTTTATTGCTGTTAGTACTTTATATAGGCGGCGCCTCAAAACGCCTTATTTTCATGACAATGTAATTAGCGTCTAATGTTGTATAGTGTTGTAGAGAGGATGTGTCTCACAACTATTTATTTTTATAACAAGACTAAGTAGCAGTCTTTTGTTGTTGGGTGGTTTAGAGAATTAGTGCCTCACAACTTCTTATGTTCATGACAATGTTAATTAGTTAGTTAGTTAGCTAGTTAGTTAATTAGTTAGTTAGTTAGTTAGTTAGTCAGTCAGTCAGTTAGTTAGTTAGTTAGTTATTCAGTTAGTTAGTTAGTTAGTCAGTCAGTCAGTCAGTCAGTTAGTTAGTTAGTTAGTTAGTTAGTTAGTTAGTTAGTTAGTTAGTCAGTTAGTTAGTTAGTCGCGGTTCCAACTTCACTGCAACGGGTGGTCCCCATTATGCTTCGTTCCTGTATCAGTGAATATCACACAAAATGCTCCTCGCTACCCAATGTGAAAAATGGAACACATAGGAGTATCGGCAATCCAACAGACCGCACAGGTACACTGTGCATAATGCCGCCGCCAGAATGCCAACACAAAAGTCCTCCACGGAAAATACAGTTCATTGTCGATGGAATAGGCAGTCACTAGAAATTGACTCGGGTTATATCCCATATGGCCCGGTCTCTTTTCGCAGGGCGACCCGCCGAAAGCAGTCAATTCAGTAACAGCCGCCATCGTTCCGAACATGCAGTTCACGCTACAAACAACCGCGGACAGATGTAAAAGCATTCTACACGAAATTCACAGCTCACAGCGTCGTGTCTATTGTTGGAGGATGTTTTACAGAGTTTGTGTCTCACAACTACACACTTCATGATAAGACTAAGTAGCGTTTATTGTTATGTAGTGTTGTACAGAGGCAGTGTCTCACAACTACTTACTTTTGTGACATGACTAAGTAGCGTCTATTGTTGTGTGTTTTCTTGATTTCATGACATATCTACATAGCTTCTATTGTTTTGTGTTTTCTCGATGTCATACGAGGGGATCTGGCCGATGCTCGACGCTTAGAGGAAAGGTGAGACGCACATATAATCAGATTGCTACTGGTACTATTGGGGTTGGAACTCTTCGCTGGCTTCTGAGGATGGGGACGGAGCGCTTATGGGAATGCCCCGAATGCTGTGATGTCGGTTCTTAAATCAATCAATCGATTTCATGAAATTACTAAATAGCGTCTATTTTTGGTCAGTGATTTACATAGGCGTTGGTACACAACGCAGGACAAGACTAAATAACATCTAATGCTTTTAGAACGGCGAGACTCAAAACTGTACCACATGTTTGGTTTTGTTTGTTTGGGAACACCCATTGCATGTATGTGTTCCAGTATCCACTATAGATAACACAAGGAGTTTTTCATCACAGCACACGAACTTCATAGTTGCCGGCGGAGATGCAAGTGGTGGCATACCAGGATCGTAGGAATTTAACATGAAACGGCAATGTACTTTGGGTAGTCAAGGAAATGGCAACATTAGAATAGAATGGGCAAATTGTAGCAAATAGCTTGGATGGAATGAGTTACAGTAACAGCTATAATAAAATGGGCAAATGTAGCAGTTGGTGGGAATGGAAGGCGTTAAGAAAACCAGTTTATAAATGGAGTAACCAATAAACACAGTACAGAGATAATCCTCAGACCAAATACCAAAGTTGCACCGCCAAGAGAATTCTATGGCAGAGCTCTCCATGACATAAAACCAGTGTGGTACCCCAAGAGCTTTACATCTGCTGAGAGACATTAGGGTGTATCCAGGTCATGATTCACCACTGCACATACGGAAACGGCTGGTGTTGGGCCCTTTGGCAGGCCATTTTTCCTCCACGGATTGTAGGTACTTAATTTTTAACACACCCTAAACTCAGTTTTCCCAAAGGGACCAGACGCCCTTACAAACAACCTAAATCTGTCATCCACCCGAACCCACGATTGCGGAGTATATTACTGATTCGCACTCTCTGGCTTTAAACTCAAGCATAGTGAACAAACACTGCTTCTAGTATCATTGGACTCACTTTTGCGCCTGGATAACTTTCCACATTACTAGGTAACCGCCCTTAGTCGAACCCATTCTGACTTCTGAGTACTAATAATTTACGTCTCAAGTTCAATTAGGAGAGTCAATATTTTAGTCCAATGACCGGTGTAGGAGTCGTATCCGCTACCTCAAATCAGCACACCGGATGGTTAAGAACCAGCGATCAATCCTTAGTCGTTTAGTCGTTGGATCAACATACCGGCACACGGTTTAACCCATAAGTGCTCCGTTTCCTCCTAACTCAAACCTGAGTCTGGAGAAACCTCAGCTCAAGCACGAACTCCGTTGCATCGGCGAGGATCCGAGATACTTTGGTAAAATTTTTAGAAATTTTGCCCGAAACTGCGCCGTTAGGCTACTCTTTTCCGATTTCCAACTGCCAAGGGATTTTTTTACGTGCGCAACAATACACACGGGCGTCCGATCTCACTACCCAGAGACCAGGGGAAATTTTATTACTGGAAGTCCAGGTGAATTTTTTAAATAAATCCCGGTCCTCACCGGGGCCTGAACCCGGGACCTCCATCACTCGAGGCGGACAGCATACCTCGAGACCACTCAGCCCCTCTATTCGGCCATACTGACCTCCCAACAATGAAATACGAATAGAAATTGAACTCAGCAAACGGGATTAGCACCGTATACCAAATACACCACAAGAAGTAAACGGTCGAGGGTTCCTGACTGTATGGGTGTCAGAAATGTATATTAACCAAGCTGAGCTCAAACAACAACATACAGACACGTCAGTCATTTATGCTGGGTCTAATTTATTACAATATCACAAGGATATCTCTATGGTGGAGTGGTTGTGTCGTCTGCCCTGCGCTCCGAGGCTTGTGGGTTCGATTTCGGACTATTTCATTCAGTTCACGAGTGCAATTTTCTAGCAGACGCCAGTGGGTCTTTCAACGGACCGCCCTGCGGAAAGAGACAGACACATATAGGTGCAATGAAGCCAACCCTCTTGCCTTTATACTTTTAAACAATATCACATGGTTTATTGCTTGGTAAACAAATAGGTGAGTAGTGAATATAGCTATAAATGTTAATAAGAATTCTTACCATAAGACGCGGTTCTCTTGTAGCTGTAAAAATCCTCCACAAGTGGACATAATAAGGCGCCTCGGGGTGACCTGTACGCAATGTCCCTCTCCTGACCGATGGCGCCTTTCACCAGTAAACAGATCAAAGTGGTCATATAGACTAGTCCACAACCACACTGGAAGCCAAACAGGCCGGTTACCGCCATTTCCTAGAATCTAACTAAACATAAAAAAGTACAAAATAAAATACTATACACATATGAGTTTTTTTCAAGGCTCAGGCTATACTAATGCCAATGTCCATGTAATGTCAGGGGCGGTGATGAAAATAGTTCATCGCTTCTCGGCCTTTTGGCTGAGATCAAAGTGTTCCTCCTGTACTTTGATATAGACTTGGCCACCAGCAGAGGCGGTCACCCGAATGACACAGGGACTTGGGACATGGGACTGCTCATGCTTCTGGGGAACCTTGAGCGGAAGTAACATCCTGATATGTTGTAACATAAACCCGTTTCATATCGTGTATGTGTGTGTGTGTGTGTGTGCGTGCGTGCGTACGTGCGTGCGTGCGTGCGTGTGTGTCTGTTAGGCCTGCGGAAGTTAACGATTAATTAATCGATTAATCGTATATTTATTTTAACGATTAATCGAAACACTTTCTCCCATCACTTATACAAATGAACCGGATATCGAAAAATTGTCGGACATTTTAAACATAGTGCTGCAAACACAACCGAGTTGCAAAATTGTACTGAGTCAATATTGTGTACGCTGCAGCAAGATGTACCAACAACATGAAACAGTATGTTTATTATGCTACAGAGTCTTCTACAGGTCAGAGAAGCATTAACTGTCTACATGTCAGATGAAAAGAAGCAATACAAAGGTCCAAAACTGTCAGTTCAGATTGGGAGAAGATTTCGAAATATGCCAAAGTTTTGGACTTATTCTGTCAGACCACGGTCCTGCTTGGCGGTCAAGATTTTGTTTCATGTAGCTGTGTATTGCCACTGCTATCATCGTTGACAAAGCATATGACTGTACACGATGATGATCCGGGCTACATAGCTAAATTTAAGGCAGCATGTATTAATGACTTCAGTGAACGTGTAGCTAATATGACAAGTATTTAAATACTACAGATTTGATCCACGCTACAAATACCTGAAGTGTTTGTCAAAAGATGCAAAAGAACGAACTTGGTCACGTATTGAACAACAAATAGCAGTTAATGTTCATGATGAGCAGATGGAGACTGCTGCAACGAATGATACTGACATTGACAATGAAACTATATGTGAACCAAATGAAGAGAGTATTAAGCTAATGGAGTCTGAAATGGATAAGAAAGTTGCTGAATCGGTTGACCCTTTACAATGGTGGAAACTTAATGAACATCGATATCCAAAATTGGCATTCCTTGCCAAGACCATTCTGTGCTACCTCAGTTCCATGTGAACGATTGTTCAGCTCTGCTGGTTATATTGTTAATAAGACGCGCTCGTCACTTGAAGCAAATACTGTCAACATACTCGTCGGTTTGCATAGTTGGTTATTACATGACATATGAACAAGACAATCCAGTGTTATTTCGATTTTTGACAAATACGACTATAATGTGAGTTATATGACTATAATCTGTTTTTGCTTTAATCGAAAGAAATACGATTAATACATCGTTAATGTCGATGGTTTCAAACAGTAACTATTTAAATTGTAAATTAACCGGTCGCAGCCCTAATATATATATATATATATAAGTATATTAGCATATAGTCAGGTCTTTATTCAACACCAAATACACAGATTTGCTGATATTAGGTCTAGGGTGGTAATGTTTCATCCACAGGATTTAAGCGTTTAATTGTCAACAATCAATCATCCAATATTCAGAGGGAAGGATTAGACATTCAACCTCTGCGGTTTTCACTGTTTTGGGAAAATCATCATCATCATCATCATCATCATCATCATCTTTTGTTCTGCTAGCTCTCGTAGGGTTTCATGTCTCTCCATAGATTTCGGTCTTTGGTGTTCTGGATCAACTCTGTTGATGATATTCCTCCATGCCACCGTCTCAATCCATCCAGCGTAAGTTCTTTTGGTCTGCTTCTGCTTATTTTCCCATTGATCTTTTCAGTTGTCACGATGTTCTGCAATATATCTCTTCTCATCACATGACCAAAGAAAGCTGTTTGTGTCTTTTTTTTAATTGTTATATTTACTCTTCTAGTTTTATTAGCCTGTTCCAAACAATTGTTGTTAGCTAATCTGACAGTCCAAGGAATTCGCAACATTCGTCTTAGGAACCAAATCTCCGTTGCGTGCAAGTTCTTCCTAATGTGTTCATTTACGTCCCAAGTTTCACTGCCATACAGCGGGATGAAGAGGTGTTTCCAAGGCACCAGGGCCGGGTTATATACTGGCCAAGACCTATAGACGCGTCCTCGTCGAGCGTCCTGGGCAACAGGTCCCTTCGGGGTCCTGGCTAAAGTCAGTAGGATCGCCGATTCCTCCGAAGTCAGAGAGTGTCTGCCTGTACGGCGAGGAACCACCAGTCTGCACACCAATAAGCCAGACATGGGACAACGGATACTCACGCAAACCTCAGGTCCTGTATGACATCACACTGATGTTGGACAACAGGATGCCTTCATCCGACATACAGGACTTCGCGTTGGAGCTCAAGCCAACGAACACAAGCAAGCACTGCCTATACAGCCAAACAGTTTCTATATATTTGAGAAAATATTACGTAAATGATACGAAGACACAATATTAAGGTTAATTTGCTTGACTTACCAAACAAACTATACAAAGTTGAACAACACTGAAAACAGCTGCTGAACAACCTAAGACTAGAGCTGAATGTTGGACACAAACATTTATACCAGAAACTGGGATGACGTCAAAGATTAGGCTAGTAATTTAAAATCACGCTGGCAACAGGACACGGATAAATACATTTCTTGTAGACCAACCCACTTTTCTACAGGTAAGGTTATGTTGACTGGCTGGTGGGAATATCCTTAGAATATTTCCTTCACTGTGATTCAGAGTCATCTCTCGACATGGTCATTAGAAAGATGTTCTGGGGATCGGTGGGTACGTCACAACCTAATTTGTTTACATGTGTACTCATTGAACTAGGAAGAAAAATTGCCAAAGGGCGAAGTCAAAACTTTAAAGCTGAAAGATGGGAACCTCAGATATGTTGGAGTCCAGGAAGTGGCATTCACGCGAAACCACCAGCCGTGACATGATAGGTTTGACAAGGTAATTTCCGTCAATTTAAGTCCCTTATCTGTTACAAGATTTAGTTTTGCTATTTACATTATGAGTTTTTGTGAACTAAGCATGACGTACGGAAGCGAATCATGGACAATTAACAGGACAAATGAGGAATTATGTTCAAGCTGCAAAAATGTGGTATTATTGAAGGATGATGAAAACACCATGGGCGGATAGAAAGAGTTAAGAAGATAAGTTAACTCTCAAAGTAAACTCTCTCCTTACTCGCACCAGAAAAAGACAGTCTCCTTTCTCTAGACACATTAGAAGGGAAAAGCTGGAATAACTCGTGACAACGTGAAACCTGAAGTTGAGAAGAGGCTGAAAGAAGATGCTGGACAGTTTGACATCATGGTATGAAGGAATATCAGTATTACAAATTATTGGCTGTACACGAGACAGACAGTGAGGGACAGACATAATCATCACCGTCACACGACATTGACTATACGAAGATATTTGTATTGTAGTTTATATTTTGACTAAAAAGATCCACTTTATATTACTTCTTCAGAAGGTTGGTTATTTCTTCTTGGCTGATAGTACAGAAAGACATTTTGATTGCGACAGATTCGCAAATCGTGCTACTGAAAATATAAACTGATATGTTTCGCATGGACTGGCTTGTGTCGCTCGTACAGACGAAGGTCAAGAGCATATGGATTTTCTGTCCAAGGTTTGCGGGTGTGGAGGGACATGAAATGCTGATAGACTGGCTGCTGCCACTCCTTTGGGTGGCGAGCTAAATTAGGACACGGTTGAGCTGGTCAAGACTCTCTGGGATCAAGTGGAAAGTGCAGCAAAACAAAGGACTCACATCTGGAGCGGCAGAATCATAAGGGGACGCTCTGACAATTACTATTATTGGTCATGTTATGAGAAGAAAAAAAAATGGAGAACTTGGTGACAACTGGCAAAATTGAGGGGAAAAGGACAAGGAGAAGGCAGAGAATTAAATATTTGGATGGCTTGACCACGTGGCATTAACGAGACAAGAACAGGGAGCTGATCCACGACTCTGATGATCGTGTGAGGTGGCGAAACATGACCGCCCATTCTTATCGGCACACGATGATGTTACTCAGATTTTCTGGACGACACTACCCGCGGAAGAAAGTTTACGGGGTCGTTCAATCAGAGTGCGAGTGATACCGCTAAGATGGGAACGCTTAGTTGGCTTCTAGTGGCTCGCTGGGTCTAAAAATAGTGATTCTCAGGACGAAACGGATATTAACATATTTTAACATTTTCTAAGGTTGGTTGGGGGTGGGGATCTTCATCAGGGCCCTAATGGGCCCACTTGTCATCGGACAAGCTGACACAACTGACACCCGGGCCAGTCCGTCACTGTCGACTACTGAAGATTTAAAAAAAAAAAAAAGTCGTGTGCTAGTGTACAGAGTGCAAAGATGATGATTCTTGACTTCATATTTCATATTTCTTGAAGGCTAATTCCTGAAGTGGTATACCTTGGTAAAACACATTACTACATGGTATTTGTAAATAAGAATCTGTAAATATTATCGCTATGGGCACATCTTACATTTTGTATATTGTAAAACAAAATTGTAAAACAAACTAATTCCTTAGCAGGAGTCTGCTATAAGTATTGGAAGTGTTAGAACAATGACGTGATTGCTGGTATGGGAGAACGGGGAAAAAGAGGTCAGTTCTATACCTACCTTAGCCATTAACGAGAAGCTGGCATCTAAACCCTTTTTCGACTGTGCTCATCGAATTGTCAGAGTAACACACTTACAATTACACCAATGCACCTGATATTTTTGTATACATACATTGGCACCTTGCTGTCTTGACAGACGAAAGTTTGTTACATTGTGCTTCAAAAAGCTTAATAAACTACAACCTATGGCGGTGGAGAATGTGACTGTTAAGGCCAATTCGTGCTGCAAATGTTCGTCCACAGTGAATGCATGTGAATACATGGTCATTTTCACCATCACGCACCTTCTTACGTTTCACACGTTTTTCTGTGACTTATCTGCAATAATTTTCACCGTTGTCTTTATTCCATTTCTGATATTTGCCCTCCGTGCAACACATTCAGCCACGAATTGCTCCCACTGTGCATTATCAATGTCCTGTATCAGTCATTTCCCGCTTACACACATCTTTGTATCGTAGCAGAGGCCGACCCTGAGATCTCTTACCCACCTGTAATTCACCAAAGCAAGATGTCCTTTGGTATTCTACCATCATCCATCCTCCTAACGTGTCCTATCCATCTAAGTCTACGAAGACTGAGCATGGAATATACCGTCACATAAACCGAGCTTTCCAATACTTCAGTATTTGCGATCTTGTCTTGCCACTAAATACCAAGTATTCTTCGCAGACACCGCATACCAAAGCTGTTTAAAATGTTTCTCTTGGTGTGAGTAAGTTGTCCAGGCTTCATTGCCATAAAGAAATGAATGAATCACCGAAAACGAGAAGTAGATAATGTGAGCTTACTAGAGCAAATTACAAGAGACAAAATGACGTTGTGGCCAAAGCCTTCGCCAGCAACAGAACAGACAAATAAAACGAGACAAACAAATTCACGAAAGATGCTAAATGAAAGTATTAAGGGTACTCATCTGTATCCTAGCTTGAGCGGCTATCCGTGGATGGAATAAACCAGATGTAGTGGTTTACAACCCATAATATTTTCATGGACTTCAACATCTGAGGTACCATTTAGAGACAGAAACATATGAATGAATATATTCTCTACTAGCACTGTAAAAACCCACTGAGCTGTGACGCCAGGGCTCATCTGTCAGAATACAGGTGAAAGTGTCTGCCTAATAAAACCGCCCAGGCGTGACCAAGGTCTGGTCCAGGTGGAAATAATAGGCCTATGGCTGTAAACAAGCCAAGTCCAGCTGACCACTCAGACTGGCAGACTCAGTAGAGTGTGAAAAAGACCTTGTAAAACCGGTCAACTGCGAAGTGTAAAGACTGGCCACACACAGTGTGAAAGGCAAGCTGAACAGAGACTGCCCACTGCCACAGGTGTGAGGACTAGTGTGCATGCAGAAAGAATTTATGACTGGACATGCTGGGAGATAATGTGTCTGCACTGTAGGGATGTGTGAAACAGATCTGATAAGGTAATTAGAGCAGGACTGGAGGAATGTGAATGGTGGCTTGGGATAGACAGGAAGGTGCCAAGGAGATAATAGTGTCTCAGACACTGTCTGCTGGACTCAGCTTAAATAAGGCTCCCTAGACCTGTGTCATGTTAGAAATGAAAAATCTCTGAACAGGTAGGCAGCCAGCTCAATGTTTTGTAGTCATATGTCTGCTAAACTCCACTAGGAAAGTTATTTCTTAGTAACTAGTCAAGTCTTTTAGATGTATGTACTAATTTTCAGTCTACATCTGACCTAGGTTATTTCAAGAAATATCATTGTCTCAGGTTACTTGAGTGTGCACTATTCCTTCTCAGTTCAGTGTACAATATCATATTTCTTTATGTGTTCTTCTTCTGAGAAGTAGGAACCCTATGTTCGGCAGATCTTGGCTAAGTTCTAGATATACTTGAGGTGTCGTGGTAGATGCTTGTCAGTTCTTTGTACACTAGCCTAGTTGCCTTTTGTGCGTGCATTTATTGTGCAGAATATAGTCCACTGACTATATTGCTTTTAATTTTACCACAGCAGTGGCTAATTTGTGACTAAACCAGGCAGATCAGCAATGTGACTGTTCTGTGTGGTCACTTCAATTAGACTTGTATATCTCATTTTGTAGCTATACAATATTATTACTAATTAATAATGCCTTATGCTATTATGTTGAGTATCATTATATGTCTATTTTGAAGTAATATAATGTATGTATATTGGATGTTTGATATAGTTGAATTGTCATATGCATAATTTTTGTTATACTTTGGACATGCACTCGGCAGACTTTTATTTGGTCTGTAACGTATATGGAAACTATGTTTCCCAGTTTGTTGTAGATAAGGATATTACTTCCTTTTTGCATTCATACTACGTATGTAAGAATAACCTTATATGCCATTTTGAATTCGCATACCTTAGGCTTAGTTGATGTTGATTTGTTATTTGGTAAGTCACTAAGAAGAATTTGGTGTTATGCTATAGTGTGCGCATTGGCACATTGACTATTGATTGCGCTGGAAGCAATAGTGTAACGGTACAGACATTACCCACTACTACGATGTAGATCCGCGTCTGCTGTACCATGATAATGTGTTGAGATCTACAAAGCGCATTAACTCGTTAACTGGAACAATAACAATAGTCTCTTCTAATGATCCTGAAATAACGAACGGAGCTCAGGCGAAAGTTCAACACCTTTTATTTCGGTGTTACAGCATCATAGCATATAATTCAAATGGCCTCGTAGCGCTCCCGTTTAGACCGGGACAACATCTACTTCCATCATCCACAAAATAATATCTATATCTGCATCATTCACCTTGACGTTCAGCCTATTTCTATTCCAATGTTCTTTCAGATCTTTGCCGTTATGTTCATCCGAGATTCGTCTAGTTTTCGGTCCACTGTTTTTAGATCCATGGCGTTTCTCAACGAATGCTTCCTCTTGTTATCCACTTGAAGTCCTCTGTCCGATTACATCCAAACATCCAATTGCCACACCAATTTGGTTCCACAATCGAAATACACAACTGCTCCTTTCGATGGTTCCACAGCGTATCTTTTGTTGACCTTTTGTCGTCAAGTTGTCATTTGCGTGACGCATTTTCCTATCTCATGGTTTCGGTGCACTATTCTCTCCGGGATTTTACTTCTTTCTTTTATACACTGTGCATTGGGGAACTTGCTCTGTGGCATTATCCCCCCCCCACATTAAATGATAGCATCATTTACATATATACATATATACACCTCGTGATTAATAAACCATGCCCAATAGCAGTGCCGACATCATGAGTTATCTCTAGTGCTGAGTACGACATTATTGCTCCTGTTAATACTCCCCCCCCCCAAAAAAAAATATATATATATGACGGGCACGCCCTCCTGTTCACACCCACGGTGAACGTCGTGTATCCGGCCTATGGGAGGGCCGGTATAACTAATTATACATATAGTCCCTAACTTGTCCACATGAACAAGTGTCCTCACTCTAGATCAAAACCCGGAGTTGGGGACGAGGGTATCAATAGGTACCAAGCAGTCAGTAACAGTTGATGCTCGCTGGCTTATATCCTCTAGGTGTTTCTTGTATAACATATGTACATGTATGTGAGGTGGACTCCCTCCCTTGCTGTATGCCGTGCAATCCTCAATCTTGTACCATTAGAGATTTTCTCTATGACGATCGATCGCATCAAGTTATGTGCAATTCATGTGTCGTATCATTCTGATGCCTCTATGTGAATCTAATACTAATTATAGCCTTCTAATCATCACAGTCATAAACTAATTAATTAACAATGTGACTATTTTATCGTAATAACTAATAAACCGAACTATTGTAACTAACCAACTGTGTTCATGAACTTACTCAATTAAAATGTTCATATCATATATCTAAAGTTACTAATTACTAATGTTCTCTAATATAGATATAACTAGCTGACCTGGCCCGGCTTCGCCCAGGCCCTGGCGGGGATCTATCTATCTATCTATCTATCTATCTATCTATCTATCTATCTATCTATCTATCTATCTATCTATCTATCTATCTATCTATCTATCTATCTATCTATCTATCTATCTATCTATCTATCTATCTATCTACCTACCTACCTACCTGTCTGTCTGTCTGTCTGTCTGTCTGTCTGTCTGTCTGTCTGTCTGTCTAACCCGACCCGGGTTCGCCCAGCTCCTGGTGGGGAGCATCTAATTTAATTCATATAAGTAGTCATATAAGCTCCGTTCCCGTTCCCGACTGTCTGTCTGTCTGTCTGTCTATCTGTCTGCCTGTCTGTCTGACCCGGCACGGCTTTACCAAGTCCCTCGTGGGGAGCATCTCATTTAATTAATATAAGTAGTCATATAAGCTCCCGTTAATGACTATCTGTCTGTCTGTCTATCTGTCTGTCTGTCTGTCTGTCTGTCTGTCTGTCTGTCTGTCTGTCTGTCTGTCTGACCCGGCCCGGCTCCGCCCAGCCTCTGGTGGGGAGCATCTAATTTAATTCATATAAGTAGTCATATAAGTTCCCGTTCCCGACTATCTGTATGTCTGTCTATCTGTCTGTCTGACCCGGCCCCGGTTCACCCAGTCCCTGGTGGGGAGCATCTCATTTAATTCGTATAAGTAGTCATATAAGCTTCCGTTCCCGTCTGTCTGTCTGTCTGTCTGTCTGTCTGTCTGTCTGTCTGTCTGTCTGTCTGTCTGTCTGTCTGTCTGTCTGTCTGTCTGTCTGTCTGTCTGTCTGTCTGTCTGTCTATGTTCGGCCCGTTCCTGTTAAAAATATAGATAAAATAGAAGAATAGATAGATTGGTAGTAGAACATATGATTGGAAGAGATCTATCTAAAGTAAACTTACCAAGATATCACGAACAGCCAATAAATGGTGGGCGGTGGGTTGACTGCAGAGTACTGCAAAGGATATGCAACTAACTTTCTCTCACAAAAAATTACTTTTTTGTTTTTAACGAACGAAAATCTTTATGTTCAATGGGTTAAGAATTGGGCACACAGGCCCGTCCTACATTCTGCCCTTCTTCTCTATTTTCTCTCATACATGCTTTCATTCAACATCTCTTATGAAGCAATTCTTTGACAACAAAAGAACAATAAGCATTAAAACGCATGAAAAGTAACTCGTTGAGGCAATGTTTAAAATGGGCATCATAAATACCCGACGTGGGTGTAACGCGCCATACATATGAGAATGTTTAAAAAAAAAAAAAAATTATATGTGCTGTTGAAGAAAATAAAATGATGAGTTAGGAAATTTTCACTATTTAAATAGAGGCATTATTTTTATGAAAACTTTGAAAATGCCTTAAAGATTATATCACTATTTATTATAACTCATATGCCTGTAAATAACTGTAGACAAAGAGTTTATAAATCTTTGAAAACAATGCAACAATCTATATCTATAATATATAGCAATGCTATTAAAAGTTAT